>JALGBA010002163.1:0-11420 GCA_023970755.1 Azemiops feae | reverse complement strand
ATAGAGCAATGGGAGGCCCAAGGGCTGCAGAACAGGCACAGAAGAAGGAAACCTGCTTCAAAACACTTAAACCGAGTTAAAAAGGCCTATGATGGCCTAAGTGCTAATGCTATGGGACAGAAAGCAGTGCCCTCCTGTGGACAAGGCAGGAATAGTAGCCACACAAGGAAATAAACCTTACCCCAAAGAGGGCAAAACAGTCAGGCTTTCCTAACATATCACAAACTGTGTTGGTCATTTTGGGGGCAAAGTCATCAGAATGCAGCCTTACGTCGACCTAACTCTTTTCTAACCCCAAAATGGGTCAAACGTCAGGCCGTAGTCTTTCTTTACCCAAAAGAGGGCAGAAAAGTCAGGCTTTCCGAAGATATGAAAGACTATTTTTGTTATTTTAGGGGTAAAGTCATCAGAATGCAGCCTTAGGTTCACCTTACTCTATTCTAACCCCAAAATGGGTCAAACCTAAGGCCCTATTCTTTCCTTACCCAAAAGAGGGCAAAAAAGTCCCTAAGGAGGCGGCTGGATGCCGGCAGGAGAGAGTGATTGGGTCCAGCTGATTGGTGCTCCTGCCGGGAGCTGGAGGTGAACTGAAGAAAAGGAGGGGGAGAGAGGAGAGGGTAATAAAAGAACGTGGTTTGGGTGGGGAAAGGGGAAAAAAGACACCAGGAAAAGTGTTAATCGCTTTACACAAATGTAATTAGTTTTACCCCTTACCTTCAGTCTGTCGTGCTGTTTACAAGTTTTCTTCGAAGTAAACAGGCTTAAATTAAAAGCTAAAGCCTGTCGCAATTGCCGGAAACCTTCCAGAAAAGATTTCCAAACCATTGTGACACGTGACCCGCCTGAGGAGTTAAAGAGAAAAAAAACAGACTTTCTGTTTCTTTATTTTCTTGTATTGCACTTGATTTCTGTGTCTTTAAGGGTACAGGGAAGGGATTGGGGGGTGTTTGTGTGCACGTGGAAGAGCTCAGAAGGGCAAACCAGCTAACACAGGAGTCTACAGACTTAGCAACTTTAAGACCTGTGGACTTCAACTCCCAGAATTCCTCAACCAGCCATGAGGGCTGAGGAATCCTGGGTGTTGAAGTCCACAAGTCTTAAAAGTGCCAAGTTTAAAGACCCCTGAACTAGCTGGTAGTGGTGCATATTAATAAACATGGATAAATTCATCATACATTTATCAGTGCAAAGGAAAAGTAATTCAGTAAAGGAACAAAAGAGCATAGCCTGAGGGAATGCAAAGAGTGCCCTCCTGTGGTTATTTTGGCCATAGCAGCCAGAAAGGGACTACAAAGACCATCTATAGCACAGGGCATGTAAAGAGAGCCTACCTGTGGTTATTTTGGCCATAGCGGCCTGACAGGACTACAAAGACCATCTATAGCACAGGGCATGAAAAGGGTGCCCTACTGTGATTATTTTATGTATAGCAGCCTGAAAGGGACTACAGCGACCATATATAACACAGGGCAAGCAAAGACTGCGCTCCTGTGGTTGTTTTGGAATAGCAGCCACCCAAGGAAATAAACCTTACCCCAAAGAGCGCAAAAAAGTCAGGCTTTCCTAACATGTGTTGGTCACTGCGTTGGTCATTTTGGGACAAAGTCATCAGAATGCGGCTAAAACCTCGACCTAACTCTCCTCTAACTGCAAAATGGGTCAAAAGTCAGGCCGTAGTCTCTCCTTACCCAAAAGAGGGCAAAAAAGTCAGGCTTTCCCAAGACATGAAAGACTATGTTTGTTATGTTGGGGGGGCAAAGTCATCAGAATGCCAGCCTTAGTCGACCCTAAACGGTTCATAAGAGCCAAAGTGGGTCAAAAGTCCGGCCGTAGTCTCCCTTACCCATAGAGGGGCGAAAATGTCAGGCTTTCCTAAGGTATGAAAGGACTAGTGGTTATTTGGGGGCAAAGTCCTCAGAATGACTTTTTATTATTAATTTAAATTTATTAGAAGCCTTGATATTAATCATAATAGAGAACGGATGCCCAAGGCTGCAGAAAAGGCACAGAAGAAAGGAAACCTGCTATCAAAAACACTAAACCGAGTTAAAAAAAGGCTATGATGGCCTAAGTGCTAATGCTAGGGACAGAAAGCAGTGCCCTGCAGTGGAACAAGGCAGGACATAGCACGCCACACAAGGAAATAAAACCTTACCCCAAAAGGGCAAAACAGTCAGTTTCCTAAAAATATCACAAATGTGTTGGGTCAATTTTGGGGGCAAAGTCATCAGAATGCAGCCTTACGTTAGACCTAAACTCTTTTTAACCCCAAAATTGGGTCAAAAGTCAGGGCCGTAATAGCGTTCTTACCCAAAAGAGGGCAGAAAAGTCAGGCTTTCCCCAAGATAGAAAGGATATTTTGTTATTTAGGGGTAAGTCATCCCAGAATGCAGCCTTAGGTTCACCTTACTCTATTCTAACCCCAAAACTGGGTCAACCTAAGGACCTATCTTTCCTTACCCAAAAGAGGGCAAAAAAGTCCTAAGAGAGGCGGCTGGATGCCGGCAGGAGAGACTGATTGGGTCCAGGCTGATGGTGCTCCTGCCGGGAGTGGGGTGAACTTGAAGAAAAGGGAGGGGGAGTGAGGAGAGGGGTAAAAAAGAACACGTGGTTTGGGGGGGAAAGGGGAAAAAAGACACCAGGAAAGGTTAATCGCTTTAAACAAATGTAATTAGTTTTACCCCCTTTAATTCAGTCTGTCTGTGGCTTTTACAAAGTTTTCTTTGAAAGTAAACAGGCTTAATTAAAAGCTAAAGCTTGTCGCAATTGCCGGAACCTTCCAGAACAGATTTCCAACATTGTGACACGTGACACGCCTGATGCAGTTAAAGAGAAAAAAAACAGACTTTCTGTTTCTTTATTTTCTTGCATTGCACTTGATTTCTGTGTCTTTAAGGGTACAGGGAAGGGATTGGGGGGGTGTTTGTGTGCACATGGAAGAGCTCAGAAGGGCAAACCAGCTAACTCAGGAGTCTACAGACTTAGCAACTTTAAGACCTGTAGACTTCAACTCCCAGAATTCCTCAACCAGCCATGAGGGCTGAGGAATCCTGGGAGTTGAAGTCCACAAGTCTTAAAAGTGCCAAGTTTGAAGACCCCTGAACTAGCTGGTAGTGGTGCACATTAATAAACATGGATAAATTCATCATACATTTATCAGTGCAAAGGAAAAGTAATTCAGTAAAGGAACAAAAGAGCATAGCCTGAGGGCATGCAAAGAGTGCCCTCCTGTGGTTATTTTGGCCATAGCGCCCTGACAGGGACTACAAAGACCATCTATAGCACAGGGCATGTAAAGAGAGCCTACCTGTGGTTATTTTGGGCATAGCGGCCTGACAGGACTACAAAGACCATCTATAGCACAGGGCATGAAAAGGGTGCCCTACTGTGATTATTTTATGTATAGCAGCCTGAAAGGGAATACAGCGACCATATATAACACAGGGCACGCAAAGACTGCGCTCCTGTGGTTGTTTTGGAATAGCAGCCACCCAAAGAAATAAACCTTACCCCAAAGAGGGCAAAAATGTCAGGCTTTCCTAACATGTGTTGGTCACTGCGTTGGTCATTTTGGGACAAAGTCATCAGAATGCGGCTAAACCTCGACCTAACTCTCCTCTAACTGCAAAATGGGTCAAAGGTCAGGCCGTAGTCTCTCCTTACCCAAAAGAGGGCAAAAAAGTCAGGCTTTCCCAAGACATGAAAGACTATGTTTGTTATTTGGGGGGGCAAAGTCATCAGAATGCAGCCTTACGTCGACCTAACTGTTTCCTAAGCGCAAAGTGGGTCAAAAGTCAGGCCGTAGTCTCTCCTTACCCATAGAGGGCAAAAATGTCAGTCTTTCCTAAGGTATGAAAGACTATGTTGGTTATTTGGGGGGCAAAGTCATCAGAATGACTTTATTATTATTATTACATTGTTGGAAGCCTTGATATTAATCATTATAGAGCAACGGGAGGCCCAAGGGCTGCAGAACAGGCACAGAAGAAGGAAACCTGCTTCAAAACACTTAAACCGAGTTAAAAAGGCCTATGATGTCCTAAGTGCTAATGCTATGGGACAGAAAGCAGTGCCCTCCAGTGGACAAGGCAGGAATAGCAGCCACACAAGGAAATAAACCTAACCCCAAAGAGGGCAAAACAGTCAGGCTTTCCTAACATATCACAAACTGTGTTGGTCATTTCGGGGGCAAAGTCATCAGAATGCAGCCTTACGTCGACCTAACTCTTTTCTAACCCCAAAATGGGTCAAAAGTCAGGCCGTAGTCTTTCTTTACCCAAAAGAGGGCAGAAAAGTCAGGCTTTACCAAGATATGAAAGACTGTTTTTGTTATTTTAGGGGTAAAGTCATCAGAATGCAGCCTTAGGTTCACCTTACTCTAGTCTAACCCCAAAATGGGTCAAACCTAAGGCCCTATTCTTTCCTTACCCAAAAGAGGGCAAAAAAGTCCCTAAGGAGGCGGCTGGATGCCGGCAGGAGAGACTGATTGGGTCCAGCTGATTGGTGCTCCTGCCGGGAGCTGGAGGTGAACTGAAGAAAAGGGAGGGGGAGAGAGGAGAGGGTAAAAAAGAACGTGGTTTGGGTGGGGACAGGGGAAAAAAGACACCAGGAAAGGTTTAATCGCTTTAAACAAATGTAATTAGTTTTACCCCCTTTAATTCAGTCTGTCTGTGGCTTTTACAAAGTTTTCTTTGAAAGTAAACAGGCTTAATTAAAAGCTAAAGCTTTTCGGAATTGCCGGAACCTTCCAGAACAGATTTCCAACATTGTGACACGTGACACGCCTGAGGCAGTTAAAGAGAAAAAAAACACTTTCTGTTTCTTTATTTTCTTGCATTGCACTTGATTTCTGTGTCTTTAAGGGTACAGGGAAGGGAATGGGGGGTGTTTGTGTGCACGTGGAAGAGCTCAGAAGGGCAAACCAGCTAACTCAGGAGTCTACAGACTTAGCAACTTTAAGACCTGTGGACTTCAACTCCCAGAATTCCTCAAACAGCCATGAGGGCTGAGGAATCCTGGGAGTTGAAGTCCACAAGTCTTAAAAGTGCCAAGTTTGAAGACCCCTGAACTAGCTGGTAGTGGTGCATATTAATAAACATGGATAAATTTATCATACATTTATCAGTGCAAAGGAAAAGTAATTCAGTAAAGGAAACAAAAGAGCATAGCATGAGGGCATGCAAAGAGTGCCCTCCTGTGGTTATTTTGGCCATAGCGGCCAGAAAGGGACTACAAAGACCATCTATAGCACAGGGCTTGCAAACAGTGCCTTCCTGTGGTTATTTTGGCCATAGCGGCCTGACAGGGACTACAAAGACCATCTATCGCACAGGGCATGAAAAAGGGTGACCCTACTGTGATGATTTTATGTTTATAGCAGCTGAAATGGACTACAGCGACCATATATAACACCAGGGCACGCAAAGACTTGCGCCCTGTGGTTGCTTTGGATAATAGCAGCCACCCAAGGAAATTAAACCTTACCCCAAAGAGGCAAAAAAGTCAGGCTTTCCTAAAATGTGTTGGTCACTGCGTTGGTCATTTTGGGGACAAAGTCATCAGAATGAGGCATTACCTCGACCTAACTCTCCTCTAACCGCAAAATGGGTCAAAAGTCAGGCCGTAGTCTCTCCTTACCCAAAAGAGGGCAAAAAAGTCAGGCTTTCCCAAGACATGAAAGGCTATGTTTGTTATTTGGGGGGGCAAAGTCATCAGAATGCAGCCTTACGTCGACCTAACTGTTTCCTAACCGCCAAAGGGGTCACAAATTCAGGCCTTGGGCTCTCATTACCCATGCGGGCAAAAATGTACAGGCTTTCCTAAGGTATGAAAGGACTAGTGGTTATTTGGGGGGCAAAAGTCATCAGAATGACTTTATTATTATTATTACATTATTAGAAGCCTTGATATTAATCATAATAGAGCAACGGGAGGCCCAAGGGCTGCAGAACAGGCACAGAAGAAGGAAACCTGCTTCAAAACACTTAAACCGAGTTAAAAAGGCCTATGATGGCCTAAGTGCTAATGCTATGGGACAGAAAGCAGTGCCCTCCAGTGGACAAGGCCGGAATAGCAGCCACACAAGGAAATAAACCTTACCCCAAAGAGGGCAAAAAAGTCAGGCTTTCCTAACATATCACAAACTGTGTTGGTCATTTTGGGGGCAAAGTCATCAGATTGCAGCCTTACGTCGACCTAACTCTTTTCTAACCCCAAAATGGGTCAAAAGTCAGGCTGTAGTCTTTCTTTACCCAAAAGAGGGCAGAAAAGTCAGGCTTTCCCAAGATATGAAAGACTATTTTTGTTATTTTAGGGGTAAAGTCATCAGAATGCAGCCTTAGGTTCACCTTACTCTATTCTAACCCCAAAATGGGTCAAACCTAAGGCCCTATTCCTTCCTTACCCAAAAGAGGGCAAAAAAGTCCCTAAGGAGGCGTCTGGATGCCGGCAGGAGAGACTGATTGGGTCCAGCTTATTGGTGCTCCTGCCGGGAGCTGGAGGTGAACTGAAGAAAAGGGAGGGGGAGAGAGGAGAGGGTAAAAAAGAACGTGGTTTGGGTGGGGAAAGGGGAAAAAAGACACCAGGAAAGTTTTAATCGCTTTAAACAAATGTAATTAGTTTTACCCCCTTTAATTCAGTCTGTCTGTGGCTTTTACAAAGTTTTCTTTGAAAGTAAACAGGCTTAATTAAAAGCTAAAGCTTGTCGCAATTGCCGGAACCTTCCAGAACAGATTTCCAACATTGTGACACGTGACACGCCTGAGGCACTTAAAGAGAAAAAAAACAGACTTTCTGTTTCTTTATTTTCTTGCATTGCACTTGATTTCTGTGTCTTTAAGGGTACAGGGAAGGGATTGGGGGGTGTTTGTGTGCACGTGGAAGAGCTTAGAAGGGCAAACCAGCTAACTCAGGAGTCTACAGACTTAGCAACTTTAAGACCTGTGGACTTCAACTCCCAGAATTCCTCAACCAGCCATGAGGGCTGAGGAATCCTGGGAGTTGAAGTCCACAAGTCTTAAAAGTGCCAGGTTTGAAGACCCCTGAACTAGCTGGTAGTGGTGCATATTAATAAACATGGATAAATTCATCATACATTTATCAGTGCAAAGGAAAAGTAATTCAGTAAAGGAACAAAAGGGCATGCAAAGAGTGCCCTGAGGGCATGCAAAGAGTGCCCTCCTGTGGTTATTTTGGCCATAGCGGCAGGAAGGGATACAAAGACCATCTATAGCACAGGGTTGCAAAAGGTTCCTTCTGGATATTTTGGCCCATAGCGGCTGGACAGGGACTACAAAGACCATGCTATAGCACAGGGCATGAAAAGGAGTGCCCTACTGGATATTTTATGGTATAGCAGCCTGAAAAGGTACTACAGCGACCATATATAACACAGGGCACGCAAAGACTGCACTCCTGTGGTTGTTTTGGAATAGCAGCCACCCAAGGAAATAAACCTTACCCCAAAGAGGGCAAAAAAGTCAGGCTTTCCTAACATGTGTTGGTCACTGCGTTGGTCATTTTGGGACAAAGTCATCAGAATGCGGCTAAACATCGACCTAACTCTCCTCTAACTGCAAAATGGGTCAAAAGTCAGGCCGTAGTCTCTCCTTACGCAAAAGAGGGCAAAAAAGTCAGGCTTTCCCAAGACATGAAAGACTATGTTTGTTATTTGGGGGGGCAAAGTCATTCCAGAATGCATGCCTTTACGTCGACCAATGTTCCTAACCGCAACAGTGGGTCAAAAGTCAGGCCGTAGTCTCTCCTTACCCATAGAGGGCAAAAAGGTCAGGCTGTTCCTAAGTATGAAAGGACTATGTTGGTTATTTGGGGGGCAAAGTCATCAGAATGACTTTAGTATTATTATTATACATATTAGAAGCCTTGATATAATCATAATAGAGCAAAGGGAAGGCACAAGGGCTGCAGAACAGGCACAGAAGAAGGGAAAACTGCTTCCCCCCCCCACAAAACCTTAAACCGAGTTAAAAAGGCCTATGATGGCCTAAGTGCTAATGCTATGGGACAGAAAGCAGTGCCCTCCAGTGGACAAGGCAGGAATAGCAGCCACACAAGGAAATAAACCTTACCCCAAAAAGGGCAAAACAGTCAGGCTTTCCTAACATATCACAAACTGTGTTGGTCATTTTGGGGGCAAAGTCATCAGAATGCAGCCTTACGTCGACCTAACTCTTTTCTAACCCCAAAATGGGTCAAAAGTCAGGCTGTAGTCTTTCTTTACCCAAAAGAGGGCAGAAAAGTCAGGCTTTCCCAAGATATGAAAGACTATTTTTGTTATTTTAGGGGTAAAGTCATCAGAATGCAGCCTTAGGTTCACCTTACTCTATTCTAACCCCAAAATGGGTCAAACCTAAGGCCCTATTCCTTCCTTACCCAAAAGAGGGCAAAAAAGTCCCTAAGGAGGCGGTTGGATGCCGGCAGGAGAGACTGATTGGGTCCAGCTGATTGGTGCTCCTGCCGGGAGCTGGAGGTGAACTGAAGAAAAGGGAGGGGGAGAGAGGAGAGGGTAAAAAAGAACGTGGTTTGGGTGGGGAAAGGGGAAAAAAGACACCAGGCAAGGTTTAATCGCTTTAAACAAATGTAATTAGTTTTACCCCCTTTAATTCAGTCTGTCTGTGGCTTTTACAAAGTTTTCTTTGAAAGTAAACAGGCTTAATTAAAAGCTAAAGCTTTTCGGAATTGCCGGAACCTTCCAGAACAGATTTCCAACATTGTGACACGTGACACGCCTGAGGCAGTTAAAGAGAAAAAAAACACTTTCTGTTTCTTTATTTTCTTGCATTGCACTTGATTTCTGTGTCTTTAACGGTACAGGGAAGGGATTGGGGGGTGTTTGTGTGCACGTGGAAGAGCTCAGAAGGGCAAACCAGCTAACTCAGGAGTCTACAGACTTAGCAACTTTAAGACCTGTGGACTTCAACTCCCAGAATTCCTCAACCAGCCATGAGGGCTGAGGAATCCTGGGAGTTGAAGTCCACAAGTCTTAAAAGTGCCAAGTTTGAAAACCCCTGAACTAGCTGGTAGTGGTGCATATTAATAAACATGGATAAATTCATCATACCTTTATCAGTGCAAAGGAAAAGTAATTCAGTAAAGGAACAAAAGAGCATTGCCTGAGGGCATGCAAAGAGTGCCCTCCTGTGGTTATTTTGGCCATAGCGGCCTGAAAGGGACTACAAAGACCATCTATAGCACAGGGCTTGCAAACGGTGCCTGTCTGTGGTTATTTTGGCCACAGAGGCCTGACAGGGACTACAAAGGGGGGGGGGGGGGGGGACACATCTATAGCACAGGGCATGAAAAGGGTGCCCTACTGTGGTTATTTTATGTATAGCAGCCTGAAAGGGACTACAGAGACCATATATAACACAGGGCACGCAAAGACTGCGCTCCCGTGGTTGTTTTGGAATAGCAGCCACCCAAGGAAATAAACCTTAACCCAAAGAGGGCAAAAAAGTCAGGCTTTCCTAAAATGTGTTGGTCACTGCGTTGGTCATTTTGGGGACAAAGTCATCAGAATGCGAGCCTCTAAACCTCGACCTAAACTTCCTCTAACTGCAAAATGGGTCAAAAGTCGCCGTAGTCTCTCCTTAACAAAAGAGGGCAAAAAGTCAGGCTTTCCCAAGACATGAAAGACTATGTTGTTATTGGGGGGGCAAAATTCAGCAGAATGGCAGCCCTACGCGACCTAAAATGGTTACTAACCGCCAAAGTGGGGTCAAAACGTCAGGCCGTTGTCTCTCCATTACCCATAGAGGGCAAAAATGTCAGGCTTTCCTAAGGTATGAAGGACTATGTTGGTTATTTGGGGGGCAAAGTCATCAGAATGACTTTATTATTATTATTACATTATTAGAAGCCTTGATATTATTCATAATAGAGCAACGGTTGGCCCAAGGGCTGCAGAACAGGCACAGAAGAAGGAAACCTGCTTCAAAACACTTAAACCGAGTTAAAAAGGCCTATGATGGCCTAAGTGCTAATGCTATGGGACAGAAAGCAGTGCCCTCCAGTGGAAAAGGCAGGAATAGCAGCCACACAAGGAAATAAACCTTACCCCAAAGAGGGCAAAACAGTCAGGCTTTCCTAACATATCACAAACTGTGTTGGTCATTTTGGGGGCAAAGTCATCAGAATGCAGCCTTACGTCGACATAACTCTTTTCTAACCCCAAAATGGGTCAAAAGTCAGGCCGTAGTCTTTCTTTACCCAAAAGAGGGCAGAAAAGTCAGGCTTGCCCAAGATATGAAAGACTGTTTTTGTTATTTTAGGGGTAAAGTCATCAGAATGCAGCCTTAGGTTCACCTACTCTATTTAACCCCAAAATGGGTTCAAACTAATGCCTATTCTTTCCTTACCCAAAAGAGGGCAAAAAAGTCCCTAAGGAGGTGCTGTGATGGCCGTAGCAGGAGAGACTGATTGGGTCCAGCTGATTGGTGCCTCCTGCCGGGAGAGCTGGAGGTGAACTGAAGAAAAGGGAAGGGGGAGAGAAGGAGAGGGTAAAAAGAACGTGGTTTGGGTGGAGGAAAGGGGAAAAAAAAGACACCAGGAAAGGTTAATCGCTTTAACAAATGTAATAGTTTTACCCCCTTTAATCAGTCTGTCTGTGGTTTACAAAGTTTCTTTGAAAGAAAAAGGCTTAATAAAAAGCTAAAGCTCAAGTCGCAATTGCTGGAGCCTTTCAGTCTAGAATAGCAACATTGTGACACGTGACACCCCTGAGGCAGCTTAAAGAGAAAAAAAAAACAGAGTTTGTGTTTCTTTATTTTCTTGCTTTGCACTTGATTCCTGTGTCTTTAAGGACACAGGGAAGGGATTGGGGGGGTGCATTCTTACTACACTGTGAAGAGCTCAGAAGGGCCAACCAGCTAGCTCAGGAGTCTACAAACTTAGCAACTTTAAGACCTGTGGACTTCAACTCCCAGAATTCCTCAACCAGCCATGAGGGCTGAGGAATTCTGGGAGTTGAAGTCCACAAGTCTTAAAAGTGCCAGGTTTGAAGACCCCTGAACTAGCTGGTAGTGGTGCATATTACTAAACATGGATAAATTCATCATACATTTATCAGTGCAAAGGGAAAGTAATTCAGCAAAGGAACAAAAAGAGCATAGCCTGTGAGGGCCTGCAAAGAGTGCCCTACTGTGGTTATTTTGGCCATAGCGGCCAGAAAGGGACTACAAAGACCATCTATAGCACAGGGCTTGCAAACGGTGCCTTCCTGTGGTTATTTTGGCCATAGCGGCCTGACAGGGACTACAAAGACCATCTATAGCACAGGGCATGAAAAGGGTGCCCTACTGTGATTATTTTATGTATAGCAGCCTGAAAGGGACTACAGCGACCATATATAACACAGGGCACACAAAGACTGCGCTCCTGTGGTTGGTTTGGAATAGCAGCCA
>JALGBA010002162.1:0-15293 GCA_023970755.1 Azemiops feae | reverse complement strand
AGAAGGAGCAGGAGGAGAAGGAGCAGGAGGAGGAGGAGGAGGAGGAGGAAGAGGAAGAAGAAAGAAGAAGGAGGAGAAGGAGGAGAAGGAAGAAGGAAGAAGGAAGGAGAAGAAAAAGAAGGAAGAAGAAGAAGAAGAAGAAGAAAGAAGAAGAAGAAGGAAGAAAAAGAAGAAGAAGAAGAAAGAAGAAAGAAGGAAGAAGAAGGAGGAGGAGGAGGAGGAGGAAGAAGAAGAAGAAGAAGGAGAAGGAGAAGGAGAAGAAGAAGGAGAAGAAGAAGAAGAAGAAGAAGAAGAAGAAGAAGAAGAAGAAGAAGAAGAAGAAGAAGAAGAAGAAGAAGAAGAAGAAGAAGAAGAAGAAGAATTTGTGCCACAATTGAATGAAGAAGAAATTGGACAAAGAACCCTCTCCAAATTGAAAACATCAAATGTATGCCCAGATTTTTTCCCTGTACTGACCTGAGTGTGTTTTTCCCCCTTTTTTTCATTTCCATCCTGTGTTACTCATTGAACTATAAATAAAGTTGTATGAGATTGGAGACACATTAACATGATGTGTTTGGATTTTAGTGAAGAACAGCAACTTCCTGTCTCCCCCCATTTTAAGAGTTAGATGGTTGCCTTCTTTAGAATGACTATTTAATATCCACCCAGAGCCAATTCTCACAAACTAAGTGTGATATACAGTACATTCATGATGGTTTAAGGTAATTTCTTTTTCTGTTTTCTTAAACTGTTATTTAGGTCCTAAATGGGTAGGTTGAGGGGTCTTATCTTATCTTATCTTATCTTATCTTATCTTATCTTATCTTATCTTATCTTATCTTATCTTATCTTTATTTTATCTTTGTCTTGCCTTGACTTGCCTTGACTTGCCTTATCTTATCATCTTAAACATAAAGATCTACCTGTATGTATTTACACACATTCTTTTAGAATATTTCTGAATATAAACACATATAGGTAGATCTAAAGTGTGGGAAGTCAGCCTCCCCCAGAGAAAGAAATATTTTGGGGAATATTAAAAAGGCAGAATATTATATTTCCCCAAAGGATTTTAAAGGCAGAAAAGCAGGCCCAGTTTTTCTTAATATCCCCAAGCAGAAACTAGGCAGAGGCCAGCCCTGTAGAAATGCACATTTGATAATCCTTTCAGAAATACTGGAACCAGGAAGCTTGGAGCTGATGGGATTAGAAAGACAAAGATCCCTAGAACCAACAACCCCTCACCCATCCAACACAGGGCATAGCCATCAGCCCCAGCCCCAGGGAAGCAGGACATAACCTTTAGGACATAATAGGATTAACCCACCACTATCAGAATTCCGAAAGGGCACACTGAACCTCAGGTCAAAGTTCATGCCACAGGAACAACTCCAAACACAAAAGCCCAAGAAGGTATAAAAACCCACCACTCCCAGCAACATGTGATCAGCTGCTCCAGAGCCACCTTTCTGTCTTGCTCTGCTCTTCAATAAACTGCAACTTTCTTTCTAAAGCAGTCTCCATTTTGTTTATTCCCGGCTTGGACTGGACCCTGATGAAGATTTTTCCTTCAACAAAAGGAAAGAGTAGGCATAGCAATGCACCTATTTGATTCGTGTACATTTAAATCAAATGTTGGCTTTGTTCAAGTTCTTTTTTAATTTCATTTGTTTTGTTTTTTTAACCATTGACCGAAAATAATTCAAAGACAGGCCTCAGTCCTGCTTTTTTTAAAAAAAAAAAAAAAATCCCCTAATTTGTCTAAGAAGCTCAGGTTGTCATATGCTGCACCTCTTTCTTCCTCTTCTTTAAACTGTTTAACTCTTCTAAAGATATTCTTCGGGTTCTCCCAGTCTTGTGCCAAACACTATAAGCACCAACACAATACAATATTTGGGCAGAAAACGATCGTAGTAACATAAAACCTCTCCGCATTCATGTTTTGCTAAACCTCTGCTTTCTAAAAATGTCCAGGTAAATTATATACTTTGGAATTATCCTCAGGATTACAAGGGCTTAAGGGAGCCTTTTCTGCTGAAGGAGAATAAGGTTTTCTGGGGGAAATCTTATTTTCAAGGCTGCGCAATTCACCCAGGGGGAAGGAAACCGTCTCCCATTTATGCTTTCTAATTCTCACCCAGGATTGTAAATAGAGTTTTGCCAAGGAAATCCATGCCATTTCCATTAAAACAAATGGAATTTTTGTCGACACCTTCCACTGATGAGAATTAAGACCTTAATTAGAGTGTGCCAGAGCTTGCAGCCAATTGACTGGTGCTGAGATGGATGGGAGCTGTGCTCAGATCCAGACAAGGTGTCTCTTGTACAGCTTGCAGAGACAGTGGAGACAGACCTATGCTGAGTCTAGTAATCAGCCCTTCCCCCAAAATAGGTTTATTTCAGGGGGGTCTTCTTTTTTTCCCTTCCAGCTTTCAAGACAGAGAGATCATTCTAGGGGCTGCCACAAAGAAGAGGGGGTCAACCTATTCTCCAAAGCAACTGAGGGCAGAACAAGAAGCAATGGATGGAAACTAATCAAGGAGAGAAGCAACCTGGAACTAAGGAGAAACTTCCTGACAGTTAGAACAATTAACCAGTGGAACAACCTGCCTCCAAAAGCTGTGAATGCTTCAACACTGGTAGTTTTTTAAGAAGAGATTCAACAACCATTTGTCTGAAATGGTATAGGCTTTCCTGCCTGAGTAGGGGGTTGGACTAGGAGACCTCCAAGGTCCCTTCCAACTCTGTTATTCTATTCTATTCTATTCTATTCTATTCTATTCTATTCTATTCTATTCTATTCTATTCTATTCTATTCTATTCTATTCTATTCTATTCTATTCCATTCCATTCCATTCTATTCCATTCCATTTCTATACCAGGGGTCTTTTATGACTTGTGGACTTCAACTCCCAGAATTCCTCAGCTAGGCACGCTGGCTGAGGAATTCTGGGAGTTGAAGTCCACAAGTCATAAAAGGACCAAGTTTGAAGACCCCTTGCTCTACAGTCATAGCAATTCTTTAGGGAAGGTCCAGCGTTTCCAGAAACAAATGAACATTAGGGAAGATATTGTCAATGGTTACCTGAAGAAGACTCTCCTCCTTCTTCACAGTTTGCAAAGTACCTGAGTAAGCACTGAGAAGCCAGTGACTTCAGGCTGGAGTTTCCAAACTTGACAACTTTAAGACTTCAACTCCCAGAATTCCTCAGCCCGCCATGCAGTTGAAGTCCACAAGTCTTAAAACCACCAGGTTTGGAGAGCTCTGACGTAAGGCCTTGACCAGTGGTGGGATTCAAATATGTGAACAACCGATTCTCTGTGTGGATGCCGCTTCCAGAAGTCCATTCTGGGCCTGGGCAACAAAAAATTAGCTACCGGTTCTGCCGAACTGGTGCGAACCGGCTGAATCCCACCACTGGCTTTGACAAATCTGGCTCGATTCAAGAGAAATAGGCTTTATAGATTTAAAAATGAAATGAAAAAAAAAAAGTAAGCAGGCACACAGTAATACTCAGAAGAGTCCCAGATACAGAGGGACAGATAATTTTATATTATGTGCAGCTCCGTTGTATAATCATTCTGCTAAGCAAGTTTGCTTGACAGCTAAACTGAGGAAAACCATGCATCATTTTGAGGAAATATGAAAAAAAATATATAGTTGGATAAAACCAGCAATTATTTTCAGGCAATATGGTTCTTCCCTTCCTATTGTGTCAATCTGGAAACTGCAGTTTCTGGGTTGGATATAGAATTCCTGGATAATACATTTAGAACAGGGGTGTTCAAACTTGGCCCTTTTATGACTTGTGGATTTCAACTCCCAGAATTCCTCAGCCAGCCTCCATTTTGTTTGTTAGATTTAAGACAGGGGTCTTCAAACTTGGCCCTTTTATGACTTGTGGACTTCAACTCCCAGAATTCCTCAGCCAGCCTCCATTTTGTTTGTTAGATTTACGACAGGGGTCTTCAAACTTGGCCCTTTTATGACTTGTGGACTTCAACTCCCAGAATTCCTCAGCCAGGCACGCTGGCTGAGGAATTCTGGGAGTTGAAGTCCACAAGTCATAAAAGGGCCAAGTTTGAAGAAACTCTGATTTAGAAGGAGAGAAGTCACAATATTTCTCACCTGCACCGCAAACCTCCATATTATTTCCAACCAAGATTCTGTTTTCATCATATTTTCATCTTTTTCATGACTGTTACTACTTATAATATCCATGGATTTCTGGATAAGTCTATTGCGTTATCCAAATTGTGTATTACAGAAGAATCCAGATGACTTTCTCAAGACATAGTCTTAGATAGGAAAAAATAAAATAAAATAAAATAAAATAAAATAAAATAAAATAAAATAAAATAAAATAAAATAAAATAAAATAAAATAAAATAAAATAAAATAAAATAAAATAAAATAAAAAAATAAAATAAAATAAAATAAAATAAAATAAAATAAAATAAAATAAAATAAAATAAAATAAAATAAAATAAAATAAATAAATAAATAAATCCCTTCAGACCTCTTTCACACTGACCCCCACAGCAGAGTTGCCAAGAATAATTGTATTACAACTTTGATAGATTTCATCAGCAGCTCAGTTAATTTCATTGATTAAAATGATGGATGTCCATTATAACTGATGAGGTGGCTTCGCTTCTTTTGCTAAGGTAACATCCCATCCTCTGTTGATCAAAACACAACCACCATTTTTTGTTTTTTTTTTAAAGTAGCTTAATTTTAGTATGATTTCAGAGCAAAACAAAACAGTGTCACTCTTTCCTTCTAACAGCAAAGGTAATCTTTCTTCGCAATTATTCCTTCGTTCTCAAGTTTATTTCAAGAGTGGGCCAGCATACAAATAAGCACCTGTGTGGAAAGTTTTCTAATGGGAAAATATATATTCCCAATTAACAAAGTCGCACATTAATTAAAGGCATGTGATTAGACGGGTTAAAATAATTTAAGCCGTTTACCTTACCCCTGAAAAGGATTGAGAACTCGCCTCTTAATTAAAATACATTTCTTTATTTAATGATTTTATTTTTTTTTGCCTGTGACCTTCTGGGCGCATAGCTCTGATCCGGTGGCTTTTTCCACACAGCCTTTTCAAACGCATAAAATATCAGAAGCACAGTCCTTGCAACAAATGACAGTTAGAAAACCATTAATTAAAACAAGCAAAGTTTGAAGCCTAGCACATTAATCTAATGAGCACCGGAATAAAAACTTTTTTCCGCGATGCATCCCCAGCATGGACTTCCCAAGATGTGGGCCCACACCTACCCCTATTACAACTCTTGGCGAAGTGCTGAGATTAAATTTGAGTTTAGTATTAAATTTAAAGGTCAGGCACCTCAAAAAAAAATTTTTTATATCAACTCTCCAGCTTGAAAATATTCAGAAGCTTCGCTATAGGATTTTAGTAACCAACATCTTGCAAGGATATTTTTGCTTCCTAGTTCACCAAAGCACCAGAGGGAAAGACGAGAAACAATGGTTGGCAACTGACCAAAGAGAGAAGCAACCTGGAATGAAGGAGAAACTTCCTAACAGTGAGGACAATTAACCCGTGGAACAGCTTGCCACCAGATGGGCGCTCCATCAATGGAGGTTTTTAAGAAGAGACTAGACAATCACCTATCTGAGATGGTATAGGTTCTCCTGCTTGAGCAGGGGGCTGAACTAGAAGATCTCCAAGGTCCCTTCCAGATTCTATTCTATTCTATTCTATTCTATTCTATTCTATTCTATTCTATTCTATTCTATTCTATTCCATTCTATTCCATTCTATTCCATTCTATTCCATTCTATTCCATTCTATTCCATTCTATTCCATTCCATTCCATTCCATTCCATTTCATTTCATATATTCTATTCTATTCTATTCTATTCTATTCTATTCCATTCCATTCCATTCCATTCCATTCCATTCCATATTCTATTCTATTCTATTCTATTCTATTCTATTCTATTCTATTCTATTCTATTCTATTCTATTCTATTCTATTCTATTCTATTCTATTATTCTCCATTCTATTCCATTCCATTCCATTCCATTCCATTTCATATATTCTATTCTATTCTATTCTATTCTATTCTATTCTATTCTATTCTATTCTATTCTATTCTATTCTATTCTATTCTATTCTATTCTATTCTATTCCATTCCATTCCATTCCATTCCATTCCATTCCATTTCATATATTCTATTCTATTCTATTCCATTCCATTCCATTCCATTCCATTCCATTTCATATATTCTATTCTATTCTATTCTATTCTATTCTATTCTATTCTATTCTATTCTATTCTATTCTATTCTATTCTATTCTATTCTATTCTATTCTATTCCACTCCACTCCACTCTCCTTTTATTCTATTCTATTCACTCAGTGATGTCCTTGATGGAAATTCCCAGCATCTCTGAAGATAAAAAAAAAAAAATCAGAGTAGAATATGAGAAAAAACCACACTTTTTTTGGCATTCAGTCCACATATTGTTACGCAGCTCAACCTCAGGAGCCCTTAAAATCAAGAAACACAAGGACATCATCTTCAAGCTGAGTTGAAGACCTTCTTACTAATGAAAAATTAGGAGAGGTCATTGTTCCTTAAAAGGACATAATAGCAGGTGAGCTTCTAATTCGGGCATATTTGACACATTTGCAATCAATTAAGTTTTTCATTAAGAGTTTGATGTACCTCTGCATCATTTGGATGACTTGAGGCACTTGAGATAGTCATGACAGCAAATGTTATATTTCAGAAGCAGTCACGTCAGTTTCCTGGATTGCTTCAATCAATACAGTTTCCACTTTACAGCAAAATTAACCAACCTTCCAGGCTAGTGTTTGCATTAACTTTCCCAAATATGCATTTCATTAAGCCTGAATACATTCGTTTCTAAACGTTGCCCATTGACTGATTTTTGATGAAGGGCAAAATGGAAAATCCTAATCCTTCAGTGGCGATGTTTTAAGCCTGAGTAAATGTGCTTTAGGACATTTCCATATTTTATTCAGGTACAATAACTGTCTGATCAAATCTGTATGACAACTCTATGGGAAGGATGATTTAAGAGGCAACTTGACTTCCAAACAATATAGTATCTGTCATTTTACGACACAATGGACTCCCTGTTAAAAAAAAAGCAATTCGGTGATGTGGCAATAATTCTAAAAGAGCTATTTGAAAACCTTTACACCGCTCTACATATTAAAATAAAGCAAATTGTCCCCACTCCGTGTGTTTGTGGGAATGAGGGTTCTCCAATTATTTCACCCCAGCAAATCAGGATCGTAAGCAGAATACAATTTTTGGATTCTAAATTCTGATATCTTTTTAAATCAAGGCGATGCAATCTCTCCTTTTCCTATTAGGGATAAAGCCACACGCTTCTGCAATCAGGCAAGATTTAGCTCTCCTCCAGCATTATATGAGTAAGGTAACCTGATTTTTACTTTTAAAACCTTATACTTAGACATTCCGTGTGGGCGTTCAAAGAGTCATATCATTCGCTCTTTACATCTTCAGTGTAGGGAACACCAGTTGGAGGGTAATTCCAGCAGCAATTAAGTGGTGATTCTCCCTCAGTATTAGATATTTTTGTATGCTACTGTAGAGAAGGAGCATATATAGATCAAGGGTCTTCAAACTTGGCCCTTTTATGACTTGCGGACTTCAACTCCCAGAATTCCTCAGCCAGCCTCCATTTTGTTTGTTAGATTTAAGACAGGGATCTTCAAACTTGGCCCTTTTATGACTTGTGGACTTCAACTCCCAGAATTCCTCAGCCAGCCTCCCTTTTGTTTGTTAGATTTAAGACAGGGGTCTTCAAACTTGGCCCTTTTATGACTTGTGGACTTCAACTCCCAGAATTCCTCAGCCAGCCTCCATTTTGTTTGTTAGATTTAAGACAGGGGTCTTCAAACGTGGCCCTTTTATGACTTGTGGGCTTCAACTCCCAGAATTCCTCAGCCAGGCACGCTGGCTGAGGAATTCTGGGAGCTGAAGTCCACAAGTCATAAAAGGGCCAAGTTTGAAGACCCCTTGATCTAGATCAGGAGTAGGCAACCTCGGCTCTTTTATGACTCATAGACTTAATGAATAGCTGACTCAGGAATTCTGGGAGTTGAAGTCCATGAGTCATAAAAGAGCCGAGGTTGCCTACCCCTGATCTAGATGATAGCTAGCTAGCCAGGTGGAAAACAAAAATATTGGCTATTGTTCTTCTATGCAAGATTTAGGCCCAGGTGAACTAAATCAGGCCTCATGGAAAAAGCATTGAACCAAAGTCTGTGCTCTGCTTAATTTTGCAGTTTGCAATTGTACTTTACTTAATGTGATTTTGCTAAGCTTGCTTGTTTCAAATGTATTTAGAACATAAGGACTGGAACTGTAAGAAACGGGGAACTGAAAGTAGCTGATGGATGCGGGTTCCGATGTACACGAGTATGTGGAAAGTTATGTTCAGCAAAGGGTCAGCAAAATGTCAACATAAAATGTAAGGTTGGTGATCATCTGTCTACGGCAGGAGTCTTCAAACTTGGCCCTTTTATGACTGGTGGACTTCAACTCCCAGAATTCCTCAGCCAGGCATGCTGGCTGAGGAATTCTGGGAATTGAAGTCCATGAGGCATAAAAGGGCCAAGTTTGAAGACCCCTGTCTTAAATCTAACAAACAAAATGGAGGCTGGCTGAGGAATTCTGGGAGTTGAAGTCCACGAGGCATAAAAGGGCCAAGTTTGAAGACCCCTGTCTTAAATCTAACAAACAAAATGGAGGCTGGCTGAGGAATTCTGGGAGTTGAAGTCCACGAGGCATAAAAGGGCCATGTTTGAAGACCCCTGGTCTATGGTCTTAGGACGAGAAAGGGTATAAAAGGTTGGGACTGGACCTGATTGCTGCTGAAATAAACCTCTGAATCGTAAAGTAAGAAGTATTGTTTTGTGTTGCTGTCTCTTGTTTTTTTCATTGGGTTTTTCCACGACAGCCAGATGATTGATAAGTAGCTAGGTAGCTACCTAGATAGCTAGACGGATAGGTAGATAGCAAGCTAGAGAGAGGAGGGAGGGGGAGAGAGAGGGGGGAAGAGAAGGAGAGGAAGGAGGGGGAGGGAGGGAGAGGGGTAGAGGGAGAGGGAGAGAGGGAGGGAGGGGGAGAGAAGAAGAGGGAGAGAAGGAGAGGGAGAAAGAGGAAAGAAGAGGTAGAGGGAAAGAGAGAAAGTGGGCATGCACGTGTGTGCTTGCCCATCACTTCCATGGCCCACTTCTGAATGGGCCAGGGCCCAGTAATAGGCTGTGGCCTTGGGGTTGGGGACCCCTGCCATTCAATCAATCAATCAATCAATCAATCAATCAATCAATCAATCAATCAATCAGTTGATAAATAAATAAATAGCTAAGGGGTTAGATTAGCCCTGACTTTACAGGCCAGACTTCAAACAACCCTAAAAACGTGGCTTGCTGATAGGCACATAGACTGGAAAATGTGGCAAAATCAGTACAGTGGTTGTATTGAGTGTTAATATTAGACGTGATTACCTCCACTATGAATTTTATGATATATTTTTTTCAGGATGGTTTTATATTTTTCTTCTTTGTTAAATGGTTGCATTGTTGTGATGGTGGGTTGTTTTTTTTTTTTTGGCTGTTCTTGTTCTTCTATTTCTTTTGATTGATTGTAAATTGTCCAGAGTCACACACACACACACACACACACACACACACACACACACACACAAAG
Source organism: Azemiops feae (assembly GCA_023970755.1). Lineage (NCBI taxonomy): Eukaryota > Metazoa > Chordata > Lepidosauria > Squamata > Viperidae > Azemiops > Azemiops feae. The sequence goes on along the minus strand of JALGBA010002162.1, from coordinate 5,566 downwards.
ATGGGTGGCTATATACATTTGAAGGATAGATAGAGAAATAAATAAATAAAAGGCCGGATTTGGGTTTGTATTTCCAGAGTTCATCCAGAGAAAGGTGGAGATCTAGCCATGGGGTGAAGAGAGCACTTAACGAATCAAAAGAAGTTAAAGCCAGCGCTTAACAATTGTGAGAAATTAAAAAAAAAAAAAAAAACATATGGCTGTGTTGTATTTGTGCAAACGCATTTTCAAGGCAGCAAATGCAATTTCAGGAGCGGTAAGGGATTAACACCTTTTATCTGCAGACGTGTTCTGTGCTCTCCCTTGGAGAACATTCATAGTTCGCCCTGCAGCTGGTAGTAGCACCTGCTGACATGATTAAGTCAAGGAGCCCAAATGCTGGGTGGTCAGCAAGCCATCATTAGGAACTTTACAGTCAGTAGAATTTTGCAGCAACGGAAAGCACAAAAATACCAAATGATCCAAGGCAAGGAGCTTAATCTCTTTTATTGTTTGTCAAGAGTGGGAAGTGACTTCGGATTTACTTGCAGAACTTAAGGGGTGGGGCACGGCATTCAGTCATTGGCTTAAAATGAGCACTGATTGGCCAAGAGTTTTCTGTGCTCAGCCATTGGCTAAAGAGAAGAACAATTACTGCTCTGAGACGCTTAGGGGCTTAGGGGATTCTCTAGATTTAGAATCATCCAACCTAGAGCAGACTCATAGCTTGCTGATGTCAAAATAGATATGGAAATAGTAAGGATGGTTCAAGTGCATTTCAGATGAATTTTAAACTGGTTTGGGACAATCAAAGCTCAATAATGTGAATTGTTTTCTGACATGAGCAATGCAAGCAAATTAGCAAATGGAGCAACTTCTGATGGCTATCATCGTACATTTCTCCTGAGATGCATGGTTACTTCCAACCATAGAGATCTCAGCCACTCTGTAGAAACCAGGGTCTAATCACACTTGACCAAATAAAGCTATTCTGTTCTGTTCTGTTCTTTTCTTTTCCGTTCTATTGTTCCGTTGTTCTATTCTATTCTATTCTATTCTATTCTATTCTATTCTATTCTATTCTATTCTGTTCTGTTCCGTTCCGTTCCGTTCCGTTTCGTTTCGTTTCGTTTCGTTTCGTTTCGTTTCGTTTCGTTTCGTTTCGTTTCGTTTCGTTTCGTTTCGTTCCGTCCCGTTCCGTCCCGTCCCCTCCCGTCCCCTCCCGTCCCATCCCATCCCATCCCATCTCATTCCATCCTATATCTGGTGATATAACAACAGCTTCTACTCATGGGTAAACAGTTTTAAGGCAAGAAAGAGGTCATGTGGGAATGAGTTGCTAGTTGAGTGAGTGGCCCTACAAACAGAGGTAATAAATATGAATAAACTATAAAAAAAAGTATTCGGGATCCTACTGATATCAGTGGGAGTTATTTAAACATGCATATAACTGTCATACAGAAATCAATGTGACTTATGGTCTAGTTTATTTACTTTTACCTGGGAGTTCAGCCACTGAAGCCCACATAAACATGCCTTAGGAACATCCCCTAGAGCAGGGGTTTTCAAACCTGGCCCTTTTATGACTTGTGGACTTCAACTCCCAGAATTCCTCAGCCAGCCTCCATTTTGCTTGTTAGATTTAAGACAGGGGTTTTCAAACTTGGCCCTTTTGTGACTTGTGGACCTCAACTCCCAGAATTCCTCAGCCAGCCTCCATTTTGTTTGTTAGATTTAAGACAGGGGTTTTCAAACCTGGCCCTTTTATGACTTGTGGACTTCAACTCCCAGAATTCCTCAGCCAGCCTCCATTATGTTTGTTAGATTTAAGACAGGGGTCTTCAAACTTGGCCCTTTTATGACTTGTGGGCTTCAACTCCCAGAATTCCTCAGCCAGGCACGCTGGCTGAGGAATTCTGGGAGTTGAAGTCCACAAGTCATAAAAGGGCCAAGTTTGAAGACCCCTTCCCTAGAGCCTATACATTTGGCTGGACATAGGGTGTCCATTAAGTACAACCGATGACTTCCTGTCACCGAAGGTCTCTGTCTGTCAGACGATTACCAATGTTGGAAACCGTATCTGCAAATATGTCAAAGTTTTAAGCCTGCAACATGTTTGCCTGGCTGCTAATTGGTACATTTTTTTCTTAGAAGAGTGAAAATTCTAACCTTTTACTTGACAGATATGTGGGTAAAATGCCACCTAACAATTTGAAAGCTTATCTGCAATGTTGTTGTTGCTGGTTTGGTTTTGTTTACATTGGAAACTCAGACAAGAATATACAAATATTGAGAAGAATGGGAGGAAGGGGGGGGGGGAAGAACCAAACAAAAGTCAAAGTTAAAAAGGTTGTTTCAACAAACGCTGAAACAGCCTCTGACGTTCCTTTTTTCACTGTGTTATAAAACAGATGTGCTTTCCGGAAAATGGATAATAATATAACAATATTTTAATGTTTGAGTGATACTGTACCTATTGCACACCAGATTAGGGTTTATCTAACCTAGATAAGCAAGACAAGACTTCCTTTAGAAAGAAGGTTAAACTTGGAAAAGCCGTGGTGGCGCCGTGATTATAATGCAGTATTGCAGGCTAACTCTGCCATCTGCCAGCAGTTCGATCTTGACCGGTTCAAAGTTGACTCAGCCTTTTATCCTTTTACCAAGGTCAGTAAAATGAGGACCCAGATTGTTGGGGGCAATAGGCTGACTCTGTAAACCACTTAGAGAGGGCTGTAAAGCAATATGAAGTGGTTTATAAGTCTAAGTGCTAATGCTATCGCTATAAAAAAATTTCCCACTGCCAGTCGTTCGATCCTGACCGGTTCAAGGTTGACTCAGCCTTTTATCCTTTTACCGAGGTCAGTGAAATGAGGACCTAGATTGTTGGGGGCAAGAGGCTGACTCTGTAAACTGCTTAGAGAGGGGCTGTAAAGCACTATGAAGCGGTATATAAATCTAATTGCTATTGCTAAACTTGGATAGTATAAAAGCTGAGGCAGATCAAGAATCTAGCTCCCCACTCAAAGATGGTGGACAAGGTATTTCGGCACTTAAAGCAGAAAATTAAGTTCAGAACTAAAACTTTGTGTTTTGTGCTTTGTGACGTTGTTTAGAACAGGGTGGAATGGAATGGTCCAAGTAAATCTTTCAGTTGATTTCAATACCTGGTGAGTCTTTGGACAGCTCATTTTGATTATTTTGATATTGGTCATGATCTTTTCTAAGATTTTTTCCCCTGACTTTGGGATTTCCCAGTGCTCCAAGTAACCACCAAAACTTTCCAAGGCCAAACAATGTCACCAAGATGCTGCCATAGGTCCTGTGGAAATACTCTATTTATACCAGCACCATCTAAATCCCTCAGACCTATTTCTCCTTCTTTTATTCCTGTTTCTCTTTACTTACTCAGAGCTCAAAGCAGCTTAGATGGACAGGTTTATATAGAGGGAGATAACCTGGCAAAGTTATCCAATAATCTCTGTTGTTGAACAGCGACTTGACCCAGAATCTTCTATACCAAGTCTAACAGATCAACCACAATATCCCATGGCAGATTTTAAAACTTTAGAAAATATACTGCTATCATGACTAGGGGTGACATGATAGCAGTGTCCCGATATTGGAGGGACTATCACAAAGAAGACAGGGGTCAACCTGTTCTCCAAAGCACCAGAAGGCAAGGCAAGAAGCAATGAATGGAAACTCATCCAGGAGAGAAGCAACCTAGAACTAAGGAGAAATTTCCTGACAATTAGAACAATTAACCAGTGGAACAACCTGCCTCCAGAAGCTGTGAATGCTCCAACACTGGAAGTTTTTAAGAAGAGACTGGACAGCCATTTGTCTGAAATGGTATAGGATTTCCTGCCTAAGCAGGGGGTTGGACTAGAAGACCTCCAAGGTCCCTTCCAACTCCGTATTTTGTTATATGACTTCTTAGATTATTTAGCAAAAGTGCTGGATTTTAGAAAGTTAGCAACAGATTAAGGGACCTGAGGAACTTGGTGTTATAATCTTGAATTTATTAAGAATACTTCTCATAGGAAAATGCTGGTTATCTTTTCACGATAAGGAGATTTGAAGGTTGAATATTAGAGGAAGCCAAAGGGTAACAATAACAAAAATGGAGCAGAAATCTTTATTACATTTTTTCATTTTTTTTTCACTAAACGGTTTGACAAAATGGATGAGTTTATTGACCAAATGGATAGAAATTATAGAAGAAAAATAAGAAGTTTCATTAGATTATTTGTGAAATCACTTTGAAAGGGGACTTTGATATAATATAGATGGAAGTAATGGATGACTTGAATCAGGAAAGTGATTTGAATAACTTTATATTAAATATACAGAACAGCTCTGTTAATGTTTTGAAAGATGTTTTGAGAAATGATAAGCAAAAAGGATAAACTTTGCATACTGGGCTTGCAAAATATATATTTTTTAAGCTTTGAAAGACGCTATCCCTTAAAACACAGATGAACAGCGAGCTAGCGCTGGCACTTTTTTTAAAAGGGTGAACGAATATTTCTAAAAAACTTTGGGAAGTAATATAAAGTTGGCTTATTTGACCAGGGCTAAAAGAAAAAAAAATAGTTATTAACTAGTTGCCCTCGCTGCATTTTTGCTAACAAGGTATGGTTGATGAAACATTTGGATTTTGTTATTTGTTTTTCTAATGAAGAGATAAACTATGAGGAATAGAGAGATTACGCTGTTTTTGGACACCATGATAAGCTAGGAAAATTATTTTATTTGCTGGGGGGAAGGGAGAAGTTACTTTTTCTTCTTTTTTTCTCTTTATTACTTTTTTTTTTCGTTTCGCTTTTCTGTCTGTAGCTTGTGTAGTTTATATTGGCTTTTATTCTTTCCATTTATAATCCTTTAATAAAATGAAGTCCAAACCTGGGATAAATTGTCCATAGATTCAGTGCTCATCCCAGATGCAGCTCAGAGAGTATCCACCAAATATGGACTACTATTTTTGACAAGCATCTAAGGTTACAAGTCCAATACGATATACTTTTTTTATATACTGTAAAACTATCTATTGTATAGCTATTTTGCATTGAACAGAAATGGTCTGAACCTCATAGGCTTCTATGTTTGTTTGTTTGTTTGTTTTGTCTGCGAGTTTGTGTTTGTTTTTGCTGTTCTTTGTGTGTGCTTACTAAATCCACGCCTACTTTCACGCCTCTTAGTTAGTTATCTGAATTCCAGCCTTTGGTTGCTGGTTAGATCTGATATACCCCAAAAGCAGCAGTGCTAATTCTATCCACCAGAGAGAGCCATACCCAATTGCATTATGGCCTCTCTCTTTCTCCTCTCCGTGTAAAGATATTGTGAATGGGAATTCGCAGTAAATGCACAGAGCACAACAACAGCAGGCATGAATTAGATGGCTTAAATCCGACTGGTCAGCTGTAAAGTTTGCAGACTTGGATGAGAGAGAGAGAGAGAGAGAGAGAGAGAGAGAGAGAGAGAGGCAGAAAGAAAGGAGGAAAGAACAGAAGCAGGAAGAATATAAAAAGTCATGAGAAAAGGAAGGAAGGAAGGAAGGAAGGAAGGAAGGAAGGAAGGAAGG
>JALGBA010002161.1:0-57629 GCA_023970755.1 Azemiops feae | reverse complement strand
CAATGGAATCCCCTGGGGGGGGGGGGGTGTAGCTGGATTTCACACAGATGACACGTCTCTATGGAGATTCTCAATCATCCAGGCCATGGTTGTCCCAAAGGGTCTGTTCAAAAGGCAACAGGACTTTCTTGGGTTTTTTTTTTTTCCATTGAAAATGTTGCACTTCTCATCCAAGAACTGAAGAAGCTTCTTGGATGAGAAGCCAAACATTTTCAAGGGAAAAAACCAAGAAGGTCCTTGTGAACAGCCCCTTTGGGACAAACTGATGACTTCTTTAACCCCGCCCTCCAGCTCAGCCTGTTGATCTCTTACAAAGAGCCTGGGCCAAAATGGTCCATAGGTTTTCCCCAATGGACCCTTCAGGGTCCCCTAACTCCTTCCCCATTTGGTGCCCCTTCCCACTGTAGCCAACTTCCATGAAGTTGTTAAACGCAGCTGTTCTCAGAAGCTCTGGAGATGAACACCTGGGCTGTCTCTCCATCCGTTGTTTTTCAGGAGCCTCTCTGGGTGGTTTCAGGCTCTGAGGTCGGTGCAGCACCAACAGATGTGAAATGGTGTCGATGTGACAGTGTACGAAAGACATAAGGATGCCCCCACCCACCCATTCTCGCTCATTCCTGGGAAAGTAAATCAATTCAAGAAGGAATTAATCTAGATTTTATTGTTCCTGCTACATGGCAGAGAGAACTGTTCCTCCTTCCATTCCTTGGGGCTCTTTCAACCTCCAAGCACAGAGATTGGGGGGAGGCAGAGAGACACCTGAAGACTGTGGCAAAACCCCAGGACAGTCCTGCACCGAGCAGCTTCTTGGGGGGTCCTAGGGCAGGGCTCTCCAAACTTGGCAACTCTAGGACTTATGTACTTCAACTCCCAGAATTCCTCAGCCAGCATGGAATTCTAGGAATTGAAGTCCACAACTATGAAAAGTTGCCATGTTTGGAGACCCCTGTCCCGGAGAATCTCTTCCCCGGAAGAAGAAAGCGCCAATGCCCGAGCTGAACCGTTGAGATCCTTTCGCTGCAGGGAGCGAGGGGAAGAAAGCAAGGAGATTCTCGGAATTTCGCTTCTTCTGCAGTCCTGGTGAAGGAGCTACCTTTCCCGTGGATGATTCCACTCAGCGTTGTGGAGGGAGAGTTTAGGTAGAGGGGTGGTGGGAAGGGATCAAGGGATGAAGGGAAACCTCTGAAGGGTGAAAGTGGGAAAGGGAAAGGACCAGACCAGATTACAGTAGTGTGGAAAAGTTATTATCCTGCAGAGAGAGAGGGACTTCCCTAACCTCTGTAGACCCCATTAAAACCTCTATTTTAGCCTCCTGGAATTCCCGAGCATGTCTCCGGCAAAGCCAATGAGAAATAAAACAGCACTAAAAGCTACAAACTGGATTCTACCAAAAGGTTCCCCAGAAACCGCGGGGAGTGGAGGGGGGAGATCGCTTGGAGGGGCCTCCCAAGAATAAATACCAAGGAGGGCATCGCGGGGGCTGCATTCACACAACAGGAGTGACTGGGTTGACAATCATCTTAAGGCGATCGCTGCCAGCGACTGGTTAGGACCCACCCCCATTTCTCCTCTGCCGCTTGCAGCAGAGCTGCCTTCTGCTAGCGACGCGATGCCCGTGGCACCTGCTCCCTCCCCGGCCCGCTTGCCTTTCCCTCGCTCCCCCTCGCCCAGGTCGCGCTTCTTCCGCGGCGTGCAGTCAGACTCGCTCGCCAGGTTGCCAGGCTCCGAGTGCTTAGCTAGCAGGCAGTCTGTTAGTCTGAAGGAGCTGCCCCGGGTCCCAGGCTAGACGTTGGGAGTGAGCCCTGCCTGCTCCGTCCGCTGCCTCCGCTTGCCTTCAATGCCAGCCTAACGTTGCTTTATCTGCGTATTCCGATCGCAGCTATTTTGACAGCCCGGGGACCTTGGCGAGATACAAAGCAGTTGGTTGGAACCTGCAAGAAGACGGAGATCCAGAAGGTCTGCAGCTTTAAAGCCCGAGAGAGCGAGAGGGGGGGAGGGAGAGGGAGAGGGAGAGAGGGAGAGAGAGAGGGAGAGAGAGAGAGAGAATATGAATATATGTGATTGTCCTTACTGGACTTTTAGTAAAGAAGTTTAATGAAATATTTTGATTTGAGGTATGGGGATAATTATGCTGTATTTACAGATGGTAGCTAAGCTACTAAAATTGTTTTTACCTGTTGGGATGAAGGAGAAAGGTTTTTTCCCCCTCTTTCTCCTGTCCTTTTCTTTTTTTTTCCCCCACAATTTTTTTCTTTTCTGTTTTTCTATTTGTAGTTTTTATAGTTTGCACCGGCTTTTTATTTCATAAACACGAGGAGGACTCAAATAGGCATTGAGTATTTTATTTGAAAGTAACCTTCGACCCAGCGTCTTTTTTTTTGGAGTTCAAAATGTTCTTGTTGCATGCAGAAATAAAAACTTGTTTTCTTTGTAGCAGTTCATTGATTTCATAAATGCAACACACTATAGTTTTTTTATACGTAGCACAAAGGTAAAAAAAACGATATATGCAGTGTTATCTTCATTTTGGATGTCAAAAGGGTTTTGTGGCTCCCAGTGTTTTCTTTTCTGTGGGAAACGGGTCCAAATGGCTCTTTGAGTGTTTAAGGTTGCCGACCCCTGATCTAGTCCATCCCCTTGCTCAGGCAGGAAACCCTATACTATTTCAGACAAATGGTTGTCCAATCTCTTCTTAAAAACTTCCATTGTTGGAGCATTCACAACTTCTGGAGGCAAGTTGTTCCACTGATTAATTGCTCTAACTGTCATGAAATTTCTCCTTAGTTCTAGGGGACTCCAGAGCACCGGAAGAGCGAGCCTGGGCTCCCCACGGAGGGTGGGGGTTGTGGCTTCCGGTCACCTGACTTCCTTCTCTTCTGATTCTGTGGCTTCTGCTTCAGCCAGGCCCTGATTAGACCCCTCCAACTGCCCTTCCGCCTTCTGAGCCTCTGCTGCCCCCGTTTTCGTTTTTTGCCAGCGCAATATTGACCCGTGGACTTCAGGAGCCCTCTGGAGCCTCCACCCACAACAGGATGCGTTGTGCTGCAAAGAGAGAAAATGGAGAAATCATGGAGGCAGGAGGGGAAGCTGCCGAAGAGGAGGAAGGCTTGCAAGGCCCCTCTGCTCAAACTGAGGGGTCTTCACGTCTCCCCCAGTGTTTCCTTCCCCTTGTCTCTCTCATTCCCTCCAGCTCACCACCATTCAGGAGCCTTTTTTCCTGGATTGCCCTCCCCCCCATATGTTTTTCCACCACCCCCCCATCTCACGTAAAAACCAGGAACCGTGAACACCGGCTGGCAGTCAAATGCCACGATCCCAAATCCTTAATGGCTACCCACACTGACACAAAACAACACCAGTTCGATTGGAGCAACGCTAAAATCATCGGCCACGCTACCACCCGCCACGCTCGTGAGTTCATCGAAGCCGGGCACTCCCACAAGCCATTCCATCAATGGACACATTGACCTACAACCAGCCTATGAACCCCTCAGGATCTAAATCAGTCACACAGCTAATCACAGACAGCAATGACCCACAACCATCCTACGCAAGCCCCCTCTCCCCCCACCAGCAGTTCACCTCCTAAATGATCCTGTCTGATATAGCCTCCCTGGCAACAAAACGTTCGGAAACCAACCCACAAGCACAGAGAACGAACCTCCGCCCTCCTCTTTCTCTCCCTCCCACCTGGTCCTTCCTGAATAGGGATCCCCCTTTCCCCCAGATGCCCCAATTCCTCCCCCTCCCCACCTCAGAGCTGGTGGGCCAGAGGGGCTGAGCTGAGCTGGATCTTCCCTGCACAGCAGCCAATCGGAGGATCCCCAGGGAGAGGGGCTGAGCCCCAGAGGAACCCAGACAGCCCAGGATCCCTCCGTGGCTGCCTTGGAAGACTCTGAAGAGGAACTCCCCATCCCAACAACCCTGAACGCCTCAGTTCTCAGGTATATTGCAAGCTAAGAGCGTTGCCTAAAGAGACTCCAGCCATAGTCAGATTCACCTCTGATGTTACTTCAGGTTGGAGCATCACCTGTGACTGCATCTCATCCTCTGTACCATCAAACGGGATACAAGGAACCATTTCTAGAGAAACCTGATCAGGGCAAGTGGTCGCTTCCGGATGGGAATGTTTCCTGCATTTCCACCACGAGTCTGTTCCGTGCAAAAAGAGAAGATGGCCAGATTATTTCTGGGGCAGCAACTCCTTTCTGGCACGGAGAACGACTTATGCTGAAGAACTCCGGGGGCCCAGATGGTCATTTTAACCCAGCAGAAAGACGTCTGTGTGTCCCCATCTGTCGTTATGGACAGGCAAAACTGTTGGCTGTCAAGAGGTGCTGATCATGGGGAAATGAAAACGAACATTCCTGGGGGCTATTGAGAAATAATCGACTTGAAACTTTGTCCCTATTAGAGATCCTATGACGGGGGTCCCCAACCTCCGGGCTGCAACCCACTAGGCCACGGCCTATTCGGAACCGGGCCCTGCGATACGTGGGCCGGTGTGCACGCCCAGCAACGTGCACAGCTCCACTTGTGCGAGTGGTGCCCAAAAGGCTTCTCTCTTGCATGAGTGGATCTCGCGTGGCCCGGTTCCCCTTTCTCCACCTCCATCCCCTGCCAGCTCCCAGTGCTCCAAAAGGGGAGCAATGAAGGTAGAGGCCGAGTGGGATGAGCGAGCCACACTCAGCTTAGCTGACTCTCCGAGGCTGCCTGTGCAGGACACCTGATCCATTTTTGGAGCATAGGGCAGCCTCGGTGAATCTGAAGGAGCACGAGACCGTGCTCACCAAGGCTTCTCCGCACCCAAAGCTTTTGCAAATGGATGAAAGGCTTGGGGGGGGGGGGAGCGATCTCACACTGCTTCAAAACACGCCCCAAAGTCTTCTCTTCTCTCTTGTGAGAGTGGAGCTGTGTGCGCACACAAATGAGCACACAGCTGCCGCTTGTGTTCCCCTCTCCCCACCCCCAAGCAGGGCAGCCAAGCCACAAAGATTGGGGGCTGCTGTTGTTATGCTCCGGAGCGAAGAAGCAATCTTAAGGAAATCTGATTCATTTTGTTCAGAATACTCTTTATTTATGCAACATACTCCAGTACGGATAAAGTGAAGCTAGAAACTGGAAATCTCCTCCTTCTTCCCACAGTGTCTGAGCATTTCCTCCTCCCTCAATGACAGGTCATAAATCACATTCCCCAATTAGTTTAGAGTGTGAGCTATCTTTCCCGCCACTATCTATCTTCTCACATTTCATTCTTTGAAGATGCTGTGCTGAGATGTTGTTATGGCTAAATAGTTCCTAACACATTCTTTCACTCCCTCCCCCCCCTACTATCTATTAGTGGCTCTTAAAGTAATACACAGGTTAAATAGTGAATGTCTGCATCCATATATAATGTCAAGCATAACATTCGATGTTAGCAGCCTTGACATCTGTCCTGTAGGGGACCTCACAGTCCTGTTTTTCCACCAGCACAGAAGCCATTCAAAGCTGGCCAGGAGAGTTGTTCCCAACAGGCCGTGGTACTAAATCATCATCAGACACTTTTCAACGATGATGCTAAAACTCTGGGAATCCTGTTACTGGTACAGGACAGATGGTATTCCCCATTATCTCCCGGACATGGTAGCCTTAATCCAATTCTCAGAACACTTCCCTCAATTTTTAGTCCAAAGCCCTCATCCCAACTTAGTCAGATCTAAGAACCAGCAACCTTGGCTGTTCTTGAAAGGCCAGCCTGGGTCTGACTAGATTAGCAATAGCACTTAGACTTATATACTACTTCACAGTGCTTTACAGCCCTCTCTCTAAGTGGTATACAGTCAGCCTATTGCCCCCCCCCAACAATCTGGCTCCTCATTTTACTGACCTCGGAAGGATGGAAGGCTGAGTCAACTTTGAGCCGGTGAGAATCGAACTGCTGAACTGCTGAACTGCCTAGCTGCCTAGCTTCTTCTTCCTTTCTGACTCCTGTTCCAAATGCTGTTTGTGGGGAAGGGCCTTGTGGGGATCATGGGTGAAACTCTCAGGAAAGGGTCTGCCATCCAGACCAGCTCAGTCAACACAGAAAGACATAGGGTGGGGTGGGGGTCAGTGGATGTGTTTTCACTTACAGTTCCAGAAGAAAATCCCAGCTCCCAAGATTGTGGGAGCCCCAATTCCCACAGGAATCCACCACCTTATAGCTAAAGAAGAAGAAGAATTAGAATTAGAATAATAGACTTGGAAGGGAACTTGTACGTCATCTAATCCAGTGCTTTTCAACCTTTTCACTGACTGTACCACTTTTAGAATATGGCAATATTCGAGTGCCACCTAGCAAGGTGTCAAAAACACAACCTCCCCCCCAAAAAAAGCTGTTCAAAGTTGCAATTGCACTGAAATGACTTATGACCATTTTTCACACTTATGACCATTGCAGCATGCCCAGGGTCATGTGATTTATACTTGGATGCTTGACAACTGATTCATATTTATGATGGTCACAGCATCCCAGGATCATGGGATCCCCTTTTGCAACCTTTTGACAAGCAAAGTCAATGGCAGGGCTGCTGGTGGCCAAATGCTAAGGCGGGACTTCTTTCCCTCCCTCCCTCCTTCCCCGCCTCCCTCTTTTTCATGCCCATCTTCTTCTGAAGGAAGAATTTGAAACACCCCCCCCCCATATTTTCCCTCTTCCATATATTCATCAAACAAGGAAAAGCCTCCAGAGACAGAAAAGACAAGCCATTGAGGGAACTAGCTTAAAAAGGCGCATTCCCCTTTAAGAATTAGCTACTGGCTAGAAAGGAAAGTTAAAGAGCGCAGCCGGCACTTAAGGAAGAAAAAAAATGTAAATAAGTACTGGCTGCCGGCTAAGGCAGCCTCCCCAAATGGCTCCATTCATAAATAAAGGAATGCTACAGACAAAATCCATTCAGGAGAAAAATACTTTAAAATCCCTTGCAGCAAAACTTACAGCTAACAATAGCAGAGCAATAGAAGCTAACAGGAGACATCAGCCATCAGCCAAATAGAAGTTGCCAAACACTCCTTAAGAACACAAAGCCCACATTGCACAAATCCCAGAACTTCAAAGTCACAAAAGCACAAAAGAATCCTTCCACTCTCCATCTCCTTCCCTCCGTGCCTCACCTCCAGCCAATGCTGCCTTTCTTCATTGCTGCCTTTCTTCATTTCTCGTGGAGGGTGACCCCTCCCCCACTGCGTTTCTTGCCTCTTTGTTGCTGCCACAGAAGTTGTAGATCAGCTCATGGCCAGTCTGCTTGATCTCCTCTCCTCTCCCCCCACCCTCCTCCTTTTTCTTTTCCTTCAGTGCAGCTAGAGCTGACTCCGCCTCCTCCCTCTCCTGCCCAAACTGCCTCCTTTTATAGCCTCTCCTGTCTCCGCCCCCCTCCTCCTCCTTTCTCATCTGGGGGTAGTGAGCCGGAAGTGAGCCTGGGGCCTTTGCCTTGCCCCAGCCACTCTGCAGCTCTGGAGCACTCTCTCACATTAAGTCCTTGCCTGCACTGGCTCGTTCTCTCCCCCACAACACTTCGCTGGGCAGGGCCATGTACCATCTGCCACGTGCTAATGTACCACAGGTGGTATGCATACCACTGGTTGAAAAGCCCTGATCTAATCCAACCCCCCTGCTCAAGCAGGAGACCCTATTCCTGCCAGCTTAGTGCCATCTGCAAATCTGATAAGTTCCCCTTCTATTCCCTCATCTAAGTCGTTTATGAAGATGTTGAAGAGTACTGGGTCTAGGACAGAACCTTGTGGTACCTCACTACTTCCTTCCTTGCATATAGACATACTGTATTTCCCCAAAAGTAAGATCTACCCCGAAAAGAAGCCCTAGCTTGATTTTTGGGTGTGGGCCTAATATAAACCCTACTCCAGAAATAAGCCCTAATTTGGGGCGAGGTGCACACCTAAAAATCAAGCTAGGATGGGGGTGGGTGGGGTGGAGCTGCCCATGCGCCCCACACCCACTTACTGTTCCAATCTGCCTCTTCTTGCCAGCCCACTTCTTCAGTGGCATCCCCCGGCCTGCATTTCGCAGTCAGAGGCCTTTCCAGAAGGCCTCTGCAGCCGAGAACCGAGCTATGGATGCCGCAGAAGAAGTGGGCCGGCTGGGCACAGAAGAAGTGGGGTGTCAGTGCTGGAGGTGAGTGGAAAAGACACCGCTCAAAAATAAGACCTGGTGCCTCTTTTGGAAGCAAAAAAAAATAAGACTGGGTCTTATTTTTGGGGAAACACAGTAAGGATGAACACCCTTCAAATGGTGCGGGTGGATGAACGGATTTCCAGAAAACATTGCAGACTACAGGAACCATTTGCACTTCAGTTTGAGATGCAGACCACACAGACTCATCCCCAACAGCCTGCGCCTATCCTCATCAGTGAAGGAACCCAGGGCAGAAAACATTCTGCCACCAAGAAGGCTCCACACACATTTGCACTACTCAGGTGACCCTGATGACAGAGATAAGCCTCCAAGTGGCCTCAACGACTCTCTAAAAGAAGGCAAATGACCAGCTGTCTGCAAGGAATATAAATCCTTCCATTCCCCACCATTCAGTCAGAGCTGAAGAAGCTTCTTGGATGAGAAGCAAAAGGTCTTCAGAAAACAACAACAAGAAAGTCCAGTTGCCTCCTGAAAAAAAAACACCTCTGGGACAGTTCAACTACGTGCCTCAAACAGGCCCACCTCTAGATCACCTGAGGATCAATGGAGGGAGGAGAAAGCATGTCCAGATGGCAATATTCTGTCATTATACTTTTGTAAAAAGAGGAGTTCTGAAGTAGACGACATTGATTTCTCTCTTGTTCGGCTAAGAAAAGCCCAGCCTCTCCTGCTGAATAACGTGTCCCATCAGATCATTCCATCAGAAAGAAAAACTGTGTTTCATCTTCCCACCATATCTATATCTCCATGTATATATCATATGACATCGTATCATACCTCACTTTTGCTCTCACGTTCCCACTTCCAACTCCCCTGTCAGAAATTGCTTCTCTCCCACTGTGAAATTTAGGGCTATATTTCCTGCTCTCCACCTGAAAACTTGAAATGACACAGCAGAACGCTGCCTCCTCCCCACATTTCCCCGTACTGATGAAAAAAATCTACATCCACTGTACACGCCACAACTTCCCAGCCTCACACCTGTTTCCTCCTTGAAAGCCAAGACCAGGGGCCCCTGCAAGCCTTCGTGCTCCAGGTGACACCAAAAATGGTATCTCTCCTTGGGGTCAATCTCAATGCTGAGCCAGACATAAAAGGTCCCGTCTGAGTTGGGGGCCACGTTCCTACGGAGGGTCTTGTCCTTGCAGACCTTTCCGTCCTTGCTCCAGGTGGCCTGGATCTCCTTGGGGTAGAAGCCAAAGGCCTGGCAGATGAGGACTTCCAGGCTGACATCCAATATCTTGCGGGTCACTTTCCCCACCGGGGACTCTGCAGAAACAGCAACAACACAATTCCCAGGATTTTTTGGCACTTGTGTCAAGGTGGTTTAATAGTGAGGAGGTCCTCATTTGGTCATCCTCTCCCTCTGCTCCCTCTCCGCTGCTGAACCTGTGGGACCCTCAAAGATGGGGGCATTAAACTCTATTTAGATTTGCTTTTGAAAGGGACACAGAGACTTTGGGGTAGAGTGCTCTCACTCTGACCCAAACACTTGTAACGCTTGGGGTTTGATTCAGTTTCGACATCCTAAACTGAACTTGTTCAAGTTGTGCCAGGTGGAAATGAAGAAGAGAATCATCTTTTGGTTCTTCCCCCAATGCAGGATGTGCGAATTCAATTTCCTCATGAAAATGGAACTTGATCTCAGCCTTAATATCTTGCTCCATTGGTTTCCTTTTACCTTCGAAGAACTTATTGTGTGTGTGTGTGTTTGTGTGTCACTGGAGATTATTTTCCCTAGAGTCGTTCTGTAGCTTGTTTTGGTAAATGCCCAGATCTCTTCCTGCCAGGCATGTGAAGTGCAGAAAAATTGGGGGAGGGGAAGAAGAGGGAGCCTAGAAAGAAATTGTACAACAGGGACCCATTTGATCACTCACCTGTCTTCTTCAGAGATTCCTTCTGGTAGGACAGGCATTTCTGCATCATCTCAATGCAGGTCTCCTCCAGGAAGACTTTGTTTCTCTGGGACCATCTTGGATCCTCCTCCCACTCCTCCTTGACCTTCTCGGCCTGGGGCTGAGCTGCCACCCATCTGAGGGTCTCCTTCTCGAAGCTGAGGAAGTCCATCCCGTCGTAGCCGTAGCGCAAAAACCCTCCTTTGCTCCCATCTTCCCTGAGTTCACAGCCCCAAATCACCTGCCAGGTGTGAAGCCCTGAAAGAGACCCAGATGGCATGAAATAGCCCATTCTTCTCTCCTAGACACCCTACCAGCTATTCTTCAACTGTTTGCTTCCCTCCCCACCCACCAGCTGAAGCTAAAATACGTTGGCCATCAAATGTGAAGAGGGGACTCTTATAGAATTGAATGGAACATGGAACATGCAGTATGGAATGGAACGGAACAGAATATGGAATGTAATAAGAATAGAATAGAATAGAATAGAATAGAATAGAATAGAATAGAATAGAATAGAATAGAATAGGATAGGATAGGATAGGATAGGATAGGATAGGATAGGATAGGATGGAATGGAATGGAATGGAATGGAATGGAATGGAATGGAATGGAATGGAATATGGAATGGAATGGAATGTGGAATGGAATATGGAATGGAATGGAATGGAATGGAATGGAATGGAATGGAATGGAATGGAATGGAATGGAATAGAATAGAATAGAATAGAATAGAATAGAATAGAATAGAATAGAATAGGAAAATGGAATGGAATAAGAATATAATGGAATGGAATGGAATCATTATTGTCCAAGTGTAATTGGACACACAAGAAATTTGTCTCCGGGTCTTAAGCTCTCAGTGTACATCCAAACAAGAAAGTAATAGAATCATAAGATACAATAGGAGAAGGTAATAGGAAAGATGTCATGAAGATCACAAATGAGATCTTGGAGGGGGGAAGGGTGTTTTCTTTCCTTTACAGGAAAGGATCTCTCGCCATTATACCCCTTGCAGCCTTTGTGGTCCTGGAATGGGGCTCATCTCATCCACCTAACCTCCACCCACCCACTTTCTATTCTTCCTGTGCTTCCCCTCTTCTTCGGGTAATTAAAGTGACAAAAGTCCAAAAGTGAGACTTGAGGGAGAATTCAGGGATTCTTGAAGGCCTCTGCTCACCTCCAGTCTGGTGGCTGAGTTTTGATAGCCACTCCAGGCGAATCCTGAACCACCTCTCCGGGCCCACAAAGATCTTTGCCTCCTCCGCCTCCATCCAGGGCACCAAGGGGACCACCCTGCTGGTGAGGCCGTCATTGCGAGCAATGGGCTGGTCATCCAGGTGGATCACGGAGAGGAACTGGGGCAGCCCCTGGCTGGGCTCTGACACTTTCCGGCAGGAATAGCAGAGGGAGTGTCTGGAGGAGCCTGGAAAGAGAAGAGGGTGAGGGACAGAATTAGAGTGGTCTGCATCTCCAGCTCCTCCCTCTGTGCTATTGGGAAAAGCCCCTCTCCAACGGGGAGACCAATCAGGCTTCCTGCTCCTGGAAGCTGCACCGCACCCAGAAGAAGCCACCCTCCCTTGGTGTCCTCTTGAAATTTTTCTCATCAGGAGGGAGCTGATTGGAGGGTGGCCTTGGGCAGATTCAGGGCAAGGGGGCGGGGATTAAGAGGAGGAGGAACCTGCCGAACGGAATGGGACAAATGAACAGGGCTGCCTTTAAGTTGCCCCCGCTGCATCTCAGGCACCCCACCGCGGCTGACGCACCCAGGGATATTCTTACTGGGTTGGATCTTCACCTGCGCTCCTCTCCTGCCCTTGGTCTGCCAGTCCTCTTCCCCCACCCTGTGTATTTGTGTGTGTGTGTGTGTGTGTGTGTGTGTGTGTGAGAGAGAGAGAGAGAGAGAGAGAGAGAGAGAGAGGCACTTGCGCTTCCCGCTGGCTCTCTCTCTCTCTCTCTCTCTCATACACGCACACACAAACCCTCCCTGCCTTCTCCCCCCTGTCACTCTTTCCCTCCAGCCCCACCTGGATGGAGTGGGAGGAAGTTTTTAAAAAAGAGACGGGGGGGGAGGAGAAAGGGCGGAGCTCCCTTGTGTTCTTTCAGTTTGGGTATGACCTCTCCCCCTCCTCCTTTCGCTCAATCTGTGGCAGGACCAGATTCAAATATCTCTCACTTCTTGCCTTCCGAAGGAAAATTTCACGCTTTTCCTCACCGATCCCGTCTCCCCCACTGCTTCTGGGGTCCGAGTCTTCGCACATGTTTTTCTCTCTCTCCCCCCCCCCAAGAATAGGGGGGAGGGGTAGACTTTTAATGGCATCTAGAAAGAGGAATTCTGGGTCTTTCTCACACACACACCCCCACTTGGTCTCCTTCAGGGCTTCATTACCTGACAGGTGATTTGGGGCTGTGAGCTCAGGGGAGATGGGAGCAAAGGAGGCTATTTCCACTAGGGCTACGGTGGGATGGACTTCATCAGCTTTGAGAAGGAGACTTAAAAACATCTGGGCAGACCCACATCTGCTTAAGGTAACAGCTCCTCTGGGCCCTGGGGACACCCAGCCAGCTGGTTGTGTGCCTCACTCCCATCAGGATCTCCCTTGCCAATCTCAGAAAGTGACACCAGCACATGGGAGGATTGGCAGGGAGCTTCATTCCATGTGAGAGTCAGATATCTGGCTGATTTCCACACTCAACACCTTCCCTGAACTCCATCCATTCTTGCTTTATTCTATTTTCCGATGAGTGTGCAGCTCCAAAGTAGCCTTGCCCCATTCAATGCAGCAGAGGAAAGAGGTGGGCGAAAAGGGATCGAAGGTTCCTCTGGGCAGGATTTTTTTATTATTATTATACAGGTAGTCCACAAGTTACCACCAGAAGGGAGCCCAGAATTCCTGTTGTGAACTGAGACATTTGTTAAAAGAGTGTTGCCCCATTTTACGACCTTCCTTGCCATGGTGATTGAGGGAATCACTGCAGTCGCTAAGCCGGTAATGCGGTTGTTAAGTGAACCTGGCTTCCCCCATTGGCTTTGCTTGTCGGAAGGTGGCAACAGGGGAATCATGTGGCCCCGTCATAAATATGAACCAGCTGCCAAGCATCCGAGTGTAAATCGCGTGACCCTGGGGAGGCTGCAACGGTTGTAAGTGTGAAAATGGTCATGTCACTTTTTTCCATGCCGTTGTAACTTTGAATGGTCACTAAATGAATGGTTGTAAGTGGAAGACTATCTGTAAAATAAGGCTGCCCACTCTTCTACAAACAGCCCCTCCTTTTCTTTTCCCCGCCTGTCTGTCTCACAATGCTCCTCCCTTCTGCCCGGCTTTCCCTGCTCTTCCCCCCCCTTACATATGTAAATTAGACCAGTCCCAGGATGTCAAACCTGCCTGGGTTTTCGCTACCAAAATAACCTTTCGCTCTTTTTGCTATTTTCTCGTAAATAAAAATGGGAAATAACAATAACAAAATAATAATAGTAATAGTAATAGTAATAGTAATAGTAATAGTAATAATAATAATGATGATGATGATGATGATGATGATGTTGGAAGGGTCCTTGGAGGTCTTCTAGTCCAACCCCTGCTCAGGCAGGAAACCCTATACCATTTTAGACAAATGGCTGTCCAGTCTCTTTTTAAAAACTTCCAGTGTTGGGGAATTCACAAGTTCTGGAGGCAGGTTATTCCACTGATTAATTGTTCTCACTGTCAGGAAATTTCTCCTTAGTTCTAGGTTGCTTCACCCCTTGGTTAGTCTCCATCCGTTGCTTCTTGTCCTGCCCTCTGGTGCTTTGGAGAATGGGTTGACCCCCTCGTCTTTGGGGCAACCCCTGATTATAAACGAAACATCCTTAAAAGAGGGTCGGCGAAGCGCCGCGAGGGAAGGCAGGCGTTTTCCTTCTGGGAAAGTAGCTTAGAGGGGCAGAGACCCAGCCCGGGACACGCGTTTCCCCCCTCCCCATCTTTCTGCTTCCTCCCTCTCCAGGTGGCAAGTCCGCCCAAGAACTCACCGCAGCCGCCCCCCCGCAAGGAGGCCCCCAGCATGGCTCCCAGGAGCAAGAGGGGCGCCCGGGACCGCCGCATCGCCCTCCAGCCACGCGCGCCGCCGTTTGCATCTGCAGCCAAAAACACGCGGCGCATTCCGCACAATAACATCAACCAAGGAAAGCCCCGCCCTTCTGCCCCCCCCCCCCCGCGCCAGAGCAGGAGAATCCATAACTGAAGTTCTCTATATGCCGCCAGCTGGATTCTCCCCGTCTGCGGGTCCAAGGTTAGCTCTCAGTCGATCAGGTTACAGCTCCTCGGAGAGAGGCATCTCTTCCCACCCTCCCCTCCTCTCCCCTCCCCGCCCCGCCCCCGTGGCACCGACGGAGCTTTTGGAAGGACGTGGTCGCAGCTTCTTGGTGCAGTTTGATTCTCTCTGAGGATCGAGTTAAGATTGTGTTTAACGGAGGGATTCTGTGCGTGGATCATGGGCCTTTTAGTGAGAAGGTCCGAGATACTGTCACTCCGCGTAGGTTTATCGGATAATGGCTTTTGGCAAGAGCCCCCAGTGGATCCTTTCCTTTCCTTTCCCCCATTCTTGCTTTCCTTTCCTTTCCCTTTCCCCCATTCTTCCTTTCCTTTCCTTTCCCTTCTCCTTCCCCCACTCTTCCTTCCCTTCTCCTTTCCTTTCCTTTCCCTCTCCTTCCCCCATTGTTCCTTTCACCTTTCCTTTCATTCTTCCTTTCCTTTCCCCTTCCCCCATTCTACATTTTTCTTTTCCTTGCTCTTGCTTCCCCATTCTTCCTCTTTTCCTTTCCCTTCCCCCATTCTTCCTTTCCTCTTTTCCTTCCCCTTCCATTCTTCCTCTTTTCCTTTCCCTTCCATTGTTTTCCTTTCCTTTTCCATTCTTCCCTTCCCCATTCTTCCACTCCTTCCCTTCCCTTCTCCTTCTCCCACTCTTCCTTTCCTTTCCTTCCCTTCTCCTTCCTCTTTCCCAATTCTCCCTTTCCTTTCCATTCTCCTTCCCCATTCTTCCTTACCCTTCTTTCCCTTCCTCCATTTTTCCTTTCCTTTCCCTTCTTTTCCTTTTTTCCTCCCCTTCCCCTCTTAAGTGTCTTTTGTTCTTTCCTTTTCCTCATCTTCTCCTTTAATGCCTTCTGAGTTCAGTTTCTCCTTTCAATTTATTGGTCCAAAGCCACATCTTTCATCAGAGTTGGGAGAGGCTCACCGGGGCTGGAGCAAATCCAGTCAGTCTTCAGGGGAGGAGGGCTGTGAGCCCAGTCTGACCTAGTTTTACCACGAGGTCTAGCTGCTTCTTCATAAATTAAATTGTAGGGTGAATTGCATTCTGGGTGGGCCCAGCCATAGCAATACATGCCACCATTGCTTGGGCTTGGAATTTTAACCCAATCACTTTGTCCCCTGCTTGAAGAGTCAGACTCTGAAGGTGGAGAAACGTAACAGTTGGCATATCTGGACAGCCTGTTCCTGCTGGAAGAAATTAGCAGCTGGGCAGTCACCCTTTATCTTTGCTACAAGCAGCAAAAGTATTGAGTCCCTTTGGCACTAATGAAATATTTGTTAATGTAGTTGTTTTTCCCCCAATATTTATTTTATTTTATTTTGAAAGTCAAAATCCAAAATCCAAAAGGGAACAAGAACAAAGTGAAACAAAACAAAAATGCGCATAAAAAGAAAAGAACAGACACCACATAGAATAGATCGCCCTCCCCCCCAGCTGAATACTGACAGGTGTATTTCAACTGTCATACTTTCACACACACCCTTGCAAAATAACTCCGTAATTTATGAACTACTTGCAGATTTGGATGAGATGGAGAACTCATCAAATCTGCAGACAACACCAAGCTGGCAGGAACAGCCAACACTCCAGAAGGATCTTGGCAGACTTGAACATCTAACAAAATGAAATTCATGGTGAAAAAAGTTCTACATTTAGCCTAGAAAAACCAAATGCACAGGTATAGTATAGGTGGCACCTTGCTCAATAGTAGCAACTGTGAGAGGGATCTGGGAGTCCTAGTGGACAATCACTTAAATATGAGCCAGCGGTGTGCTGCAGCTGCCAAAAAAGTTGACATAGTGCTAGGCTGCCTTAACAGAGAGAATCAAGATCACGTGAAATGTTAATACCACTTTACAATGCCTTGGTATGGCCAAACTTGGAATACTGCATCCAGTTTTGGTCCCCACAATGTAAAAAAGAAGTTGAGATTCTAGAAAAGAGTGCAGAGAAGAGCAGCAAAGATGAAAACTGGATTAAAAACGAAGTTTTTAAGAAGAGACTGAACAGCCATTTGTCCGAAATGGTATAGGGTTTCCTGCCTGAGCAGGGGGTTGGACTAGATGACCTCCAAGGTCCCTTCCAACCTCCTCCTCCTCCTCCATTATTATTATTATTATTATTATTATTATTATTATTATTATGGGACTGGAGGCTATAACTTACAAAGAATGGTTGTTGGAATTGGGTATGTCTAGTCTAATGAAGAGAAGGACTAGGGGTGACATGATAGCAGTCTTCCAATATCTCAGGGGCTGCCCCAAAGAAGAGGGAGTCAAGCTATTCTCCAAACCGCCCGAAGGCAGGATAAGAAGCAAAGGATGGAAACTGGTCAAGGAGAGAAGCAACCTGGAACTGAGGAGAAATTTCCTGACAGTTAGAACAATTAGTCAGTGGAACAACCTGCCTCCAGAAGCTGTGAATGCTCCAACACTGGAAGTTTTTAAGAAGAGACTGGACAGCCATTTGTCTGAAATGGTATAGGGTTTCCTGTCTGAGCAGGGAGTTGGACTAGTCTAGAATAGATCATGAAAGAGGGACCAGGGCTAAAAATAGATTCCTGCTTGAACCTTCTTGAGTTGCTGCTGAATTGTGCCTCCCATACAGAGGCACTGGATGAACTCCTAGAATTTTTTTTTTGCCACGTACATGTGGCTTGATTTGTTATTTAAAACACAACTTGTCAAGCTAGTGTCATCAGTGCAATGGGAAGTATTGATGTTTCTTCCCCCAATTTTAAAACCATGGTCATCTTCTTCCAATCCAATTTCTCTTAATACCGTGTATATTCAGTATGTAACTGGACTTAATATCTCTTCCCATTCTGATTCAGTCAACTGGGGGAGATGTTTTGTTGGAATGTTAAAACTCCCTCTAATTACTCTCAGTTTTAAGACACTGATTACTAAAGCCTTCGCAAGTAGTATTTCAGTCCTACTAATTTCAACATAGCCAGTGCAGTGATAACAAAGGTTGGGCATATTGTTCACTATAATCAATATCACTGAAAAAAAAAGGAAAAATAAACATCCATACTGAATCAATAATAATACATTACTTTAGTTGAACGGATAACACGTATCATTTGACAACATACATTCTGTGCACTCAGTGGAATACATCCCACATTTTTAAAGAAGACGACGATGGCTTTGCTTTTGTTTTTCAGGGAACAACATGTGTTGCTTTCCTTAGTGTAAGGTAACCCAAAACAACATCTGAAGGAAGCATTCGGATATAGGCAAATTCCTCTGTTGTACTAAATCTCAGTTTGCTCTGAGGATCAGTGTAGTCTGCCTGTAAGGGAAGCACAAACTGAAATGGATCAGAAATGGCACATTTTTAAAAAAACAGTGAAAATCAATACTGTATGGCAAACATGAAGTGGCCATTTAGTTTTCCTTCTTTTGTTCTATCCATCCACGTTTTCCTAATAATAAAAGTTCAAATTTTAAAATCTCTTCTGAAATGGATTTCCTATTTAACTAAGTCCCACGTGCTAATAATGGTTATCAATACCTGAAAAGAGAGAATAGCAATAGGATAATAGTATAAATATGAGACTTGCCATAGAATCAGTAATATCTGAAGGAATCATGGAGGTCGTTTAGTCCAGGGGTCGCCAACCTTTCTGGGGTGGCGGCCCGGTGGGAAAGGGAGGGACAGGCACCTTTATGCGTGCACGTGCACACACGCAAATGGGGCCATGTGCACATGCACGCGAACGGGGCCGTTAGCATGCGTGCAAACGGGGCCGTGAGCATGCGCGCAAATGGGACTGTGAGCATGCGCGCAAATGGGGACATGAGCATGTGCGCAAACGGGGCCGTGAGCATGCGTGCAAACGGAGCTGTGAGCATGCGCGCAAATGGGGCCGTGAGGAAATGGGGCTGCTAACGCAGGCTCAACTAGCACCGGTGAGAGGCTCGCAGCTCGGCTAGTGCCAATGCAAGGGCAGGGGGTGAGCACGCGCACGTGCACGCATGCACTGGCCAGCCACTCACGCGGCCCGGTGGCCCAGAGACTACGGCCCGGTAGTGGGACACAGCCCATACGTTTGGGACCTCTGCGCTAGATCAATTGAAAATGAAGCCTGCCATAGAAAATGCTGCCAAATGTTTGGTCCGTAAACATTACGCAGTGCGCGATGAATCGCAGCTGCCGGAAAGTATTTTTGCACACAGGGAATCGTATCGCTGCACGCACTTCACACATGCTCAAGCAGAGGTTTATTTCCAAACTGCCCTGGTATGCAGCCTGTGATGCCACAGGAATTTCTGATGCCGCATCCTTCACCTTTATCGAGCTAACAGCACATCATCTATAATAGTAAAAATTATACTCTCTCTAATTTTTAAAGCACTGGTCAGCTCTGCTGGGTCTCACAAATGTTCTGTGTAAATTAATAATACGCCCTTTCAGTCTCTCAACTATGCTCTACAGTAGTGGCCAAAATTGTGGAAACCTTTTGGGAAAAGTGTACAGTAGAAATGCCACCTTTGGTTAAGTTTCCACCATTTTTTCTTCTAATTTCTTTATAACTGTAGCCTTCTTCACTTAATAATACTATTTTACATCGCTTTCTGGGTGACCAGTCAACTCTTTGCACCATTACTTTAATTTTATTACGTTTTACAAGCTCACTAAATGAAAGAAAATAAAAAACCCAACCAACTTGATAGCGATCACATAACACACTGACAAATGTCCTCCTCTCAGCTTCAATACAGGACATCAATAACTGAATCCTACTGTGATCTGATTGGCTCATTGCCAAAACAAGATGACACCTGATTGGCTCTCTAAACACTCATGCTCATTGGCTACAACCAGATGAAGGAAAGCTACCTGATATCAACCTAAGCAAGTTGTGCTTCCTTTTTCTGGTTATTTGGCTATAACTTTTCATAGAATACAGTACAGATAATTGAACAAACTATGTTGCATTACATTCTTGATTAAATTATCTTTCCATTGATATATGATTTTATGGTACTACTCCCAAAAAAAGTGGTGTTATTAGCCATCAAACCTCAAAAATACACTTTTCCCAAAAGGTTTCCACAATTTTGGCCACTACTGTAGGTGCAATTTGAAAGCAACAGACTGATGTGATGGATAGGGCAGCTGTCTTTCAGAGGAGATGTCTACTTTTTAAATTTATCATTAAGGAGTTTCCAACAAGTATTGAGAAGTTTCCCAGATAAAAGTGTAAGAAAAACTGTTGAACAATGCTAAACTGCTAAACAGCAGTGGAGGTATTTAGACCAGTGCAGAGGGAAGTTAAATTCTAAAAATACTTACCGGAAGTCCTGAAATATCAGAATATTTTTTGACTGGTTTAAATGAAGGAAGAGCATCAATACTGAAGTCTGGGGAAAAAGAAATTAACAAGAAATTAACAAACCTGGCTGGCCTCCAATTCTCAGTCCATATACACTGAAATTTTTAATCTAGTGCCATCACTTTTTCCAATTAGCACAAATATACGGACAGTATTCTGGCCAAGCAAGGACACGTAATTAGATTCTTATGTTAAGTACCTCCTTTTGAAATTTGAAAGTATTCATTTAAATTAAATTGTAAAGTATCAGTTAAGCACCAATTCAAATTACAATATGTTCAAATCATGGAATCTGATTCTTCTTAACAAGTCATTTCCATCCAGAGCATGCCTCTTCTGAAGATTAGTCAGAATTAAAAAAAGTTCAACTAAAATATATACCTTATAAAATATACAATACCAAATGCAAGGCATCAATAGGCTGATTAATAGAGAGGATTTAAAAAAACTTAATACTACATGGGCAAAAATGGTTCTTCCAAGAAATTAAAACCGTCCAAATGAGGAGGACAAAAACAAAAACGAACTTTGGCAAAAGGAACGTAAAGCACTTAGAAAAAGATAAAAAAAAAGTGGTGTATTTCACGGACTGACGGAGGCCACTGCTTCAAAATCAAGTCTTCCATTCAAAAATATCACTGTAGCCAGATGAATATTGGCATTTTCTACTCCCTCTCTAAAATTGCATTATGATAATTGCTACTTTAATTGGTAATTATTATAATCTGAAACAGATGATTCGGTACTTTTCATAATCAGAGAGGGCCAATTTATTTCACTAAGAAATTTCTATCACAATCTTTTCACAGAAAAGCAACAATTTCAGCAGTTTTGAGAAAGATGTGACAGCTTTATATATATTCCCTTCTAAGCTGAACTCAAAAAACAATTATTGTGACAAATAAAATATAATTTTTGGGGGGAGGGAGGTAGAGGAAAGAATAATCTTAAATCCAATAATTTTTAAGTACATAGATGAGATGAGATGAGATAAACTTTATTGTCACTTTTTTTTACTGTGGGCACAACGGCACACATCAAAAATGAAGTTTAGTTGTCCGCTCTCAAAGTGAAACACATACATGACACACACCTAAACATTCTATATACAACATATGTATAGACCCACACCCCTACATATACATAACAAATATTAAATGCTGTCCATCTTGAATATATAACGGAAGGAGGAAGCTTGAGAGTTCACAAGGTTAATGCTGTATGGAATGAAACTATGGCTGAATCTGGATGTTCTGCTTCGGATACCACGAAGCCTCCTCCCAGAAGGGAACAAGGAAAACAGGTCGTGAAGAGGGTGTGTAGTGTCCCAGACAATCTTGCGGACCCTGCTCAAGCAACGCTTCTGTGCCATGTCCTGGATGGGAAGGAGGGAACTGCCAATGATCTTTTTGGCCATCCTCACCACTCTCTGCACCGCCTTCCTGTCTGAAGCAGTGATGCCTCCAAACCAGACTATGATGCTGTGTGACAAGATGCTCTCGATCGTCCCCCTGTAGAAAGTGGTCAGGACAGGGGAAGGAAGATGTGCTTTTGTCATGCGACGCAGAAAATGCAGGCGCTGCTGTGCCCACTTCACCAGTGTCTCACTGTTGAGCGACCAAGCCAGCCTACTCATTAGCTGCACACCCAGGAATTTGATGCTGGTAACCATCTCCACAGGTGAATCATTAATGCACAGAGAAGTGTGGCTGTGCCTGCCTTTTCTGAAATAGACAATGATTTGTTTGGTTTTTCCGGTAGGCTGTTTTCCTTACACCAGTTCACCAACCCCTCAACCTCCTTACGGTAAGCACCCTCATTGTCATCAAATCAAATCAATGACCTAGAAGTAATGCGACCATTTAAATGAAAAAAAAAGAAATTACTTTTCTCTTGAACTGTTTGGGAAGAATAAAAGTCTGTGTTATAAGCAGATTATGTCTGCCAAAGCACACAATAGCACTAAAAGATATTCATTTCTTCATATAGAGACTGAGCAGAGGGTTGGACTAGATGACCTCCAAGGTCCCTTCCAACTACTACTACTACTTCCTCCTATTATTATTATTATTATTATTATTATTATTATTATTATTATTATTATACTGTAACTACAAAGGTCTTTGCACTTTTCTTCAGATGCATTTGATACCTTCTTTTTTACGTTTAAAGCATTTCTAAGTTATTAGATATACTCCTTTTAAAAACAGTTATCTGTGGTACCGGTAATTTTTATCTTTCGAAATGATATGGCTGTGTTTTTTCATATTTCAATGTATTTTAACTGTCTTTTTTTTTTTTTAGGATATAGAAATTTATTTGTGAAGTAAGGGAATACGCAAAAGGCATAGTACATACTCCATGTCGCTCTAATTATGTTTCTGTTCGTGCTGAGTTAAATATCCCCCCGAATTTCCTTTGCTGAAATCTACTTGGTCAGAATAAAATCTCACAACATGAAAAAAAGCTGTTATTTATAAATATGTAGGGGGGAAAAATCTAAAGAGCTTACAGCTTGGATCATTTAATTGCCACGGCAGTGTTCTTTCTGAAGAAAGGATTTGTTTCAGATTCTTCCATGTTCTATTCTTCTTGCCAGCTGCTGCTCCTCCAGTGCCAGAGTGCTGGAATGTTTGAAGAATATATTTAACAAGGATACTGATGCTCTTTAAATAGCTCTTGTTGCAGCGCTTATTAAAACAGGTTAATCTAGGAGAGAAGCAACCTGGAATTAAGGAGAAGCTTCCTAACAGCGAGGACAATTAACCAGGGGAACAGAAGTTGCTTTCTACATGGGGGGGGGGGGCAAACCCTTCATGTGTAGTATCAAAACGGAACCGTTGCCGCCGCTCGTGGCAGGAAGCTACGCAGCGCTTCGGGACGTTTTTGCTGCTCACGGAAGGAGGCCGCATGGTGGAAATGGCCCGAAGCACCGCACAGCTTCCTGCCACGAGCGACGGCAATGGCGTGAAGCGCCATGCAGCCTCCTGCCACGAGCAGCAGAAACGGTATTGTTTTTAAATATAATATTGTTAATATTATTTTAATAACATTACTGCTTTAAATGGAGTTAGTGCTTTGTGGCCTCCTGCCGTGAGCCGTGGCAACGGCGTGAGGAGCCACGCAGCGCAACAAGTGTCAGGGCGTGGGAGGCCTGGCTGCGGCGGTCCTACCAGTAAGGTAAGCAGGTGCGGGACATGTGGGGCAGCTCCACCCCCCCCCAGCTTGATTTTTAGGCATGCGCCTTGCCCCCAAACTAGGGCTTATTTTTGGGGTAGGGCTTATATTAAACCCACCTCCCCAAAATCAAGCTAGGTCTTACTTTCGGGGTAGGTCTTAATTTTGAGGAAACCTGGAGGTAAGGTAGAGCAACAGAATCTTAAAATCCCATACAAGTTTCCCTCTGTCCCAGATCAAGAGAGGATTATTTTAAGCTTCTTTCTCTTTGTGTTTCCCTATTCCTCAGTATTTTTACCAGCTAAATTCATTCCTTTTTAATAGCTCTGTTGCATCTTCCCAAAGGTCATTTTTGCACGTTTCCTTTATAATGATAGTTCATCTACAATTATCAACAGCCAAGAAAAAAAAATGGGTTAAAGTCTATGGAGCTTTTGGTTTTTGATCAGCTTCAATTTAAAGTTCTTTATATTATAAATTACGTGGATCCAAGAAGCCCATACTCTCACACTAGTGCAGGTATTTGTTTCCAACATAACTCTATTGGGATCTACATTTAAATTCTTCTCCTCTTATATTCTTTTTTTTAAATATAGTATTGTTTTTAAATATAATATTGTTAATATTATTTTAATAACATTACTGCTTTAAATGGAGTTAGTGGCCGTACTGTGCATATCAAGTATAAATCAGACAAGAAAGATAAATATTTAAATATAGAATAGGAAGAGGAGAGAAAGGTTAGAAAGAAAGCAACAGAAAGCATAGGGAAGGAAGAACAAAAGAGAAATACGGAATTACACAATGCGTCCCACATTTCAAAGTTAAACTGCTATAGATAAAGAAAAGGTTATTTGTCTCAAGAAAAGGTAACACATCTGTGGGGAAAAAATACATACAATAAAGCTTGGAGCTTTAAAAGGAAAATGCTTGATAGGAGTTTCTATTGGCCCTGTGCTTGTATTGATTGTCATGGCTTTGTTTTCATTCACTATTTCTGCATTGGTACTCTGGAAAAAAAAATACATACATCAATTTGAGAGAGGAGGAAATGCAGTTTTATAAAACCCAACCCTTAATCCAAACTTATTTCAGAATTTTATCAAAATTATTGCATTGTTTTGCTCGCTGTTAAACCAGTAATCCTAAACCATGTATGTGTAAAAACAGACTGGCTTCATACTGTATCTACTAAATCATAAAATGGCTTATTTGGTTTTGGCTTAGTGTACTGTACAAATCCAGCCAATGTAATTTGTAAGACATGACCCATGACTTAACTCGCTATGTGAGCCCAATCAACTGCTCAGAAATCTCTAATTAAACATCATAACTTAGCACAAACATTGTTCAAAATAGAGTGATTGCAGTATTATGCTGGCATAATTAAATATACTGAAACTACTGCACGGTGGCTTTTGAAAAGGCAGTTAACTATTAGGGTTAATTTTAATAATGCTCTCTACTTCCCTCTGAAAATCAGAAAATCTTAATAGCAAATGCATGAGACAAACACACACACAATACTCCAAGATGAATTTGCATTCTATAAGTATCAAGTTTAGTTAGTCACCTATTTTGTCAGAGGTGTTTGAGAAATTGAAAAAAAACATTTAAGACTCTATGTTGAGGATTGGATTCAACTCATACACATTCTATGCATAAAAGCAAAATAAAAATAAAAATCGAAACAATTCTGTATTTTTCTCTTTGGCACATTTTATCATTTACAACATATTTGTAAATGATAAAAATGATTAAAAAAATGATAAAAATGATAAAATGATAAAAAATGATAAAAAATTTGAAATGTTCATATATTGTTTAATGTTTGATATTCACTGATATACCTAGATTGTTCATATCCTTTTTCTATTTCTTTATTATTGCTTGTTATTATGTAGGGTTTTTTTATTATTTTTGTTTAAAGGCAGTCTGACTCTAATGACCAAAATTGGGAGCAAAAATTTGGTCAGTAAGCGAAAAAGTTGCCAAGTAAAGCTGCTTATATGCTTATGATCTTACATAAACTTTCTTTTGTATTAAAGAACTGTGAAGGTCATATATGTGAAGATTCTATATTGTATGTACATTGTAAATATGAACAGTTGCTAAAGATAGATGGGGAACTCATCAAATTTGCAGACGACACCAAGCTGGCAGGAATAGCCAACACTCCAGAAGATAGGCTTAAGATACAGGAGGATCTGGACAGGCTTGAACACTGGGCGCTATCTAACAAAATGAAATTCAATGGTGAAAAAAGTAAGATTCTAGATTTAGGCAAGAAAAACCAAATGTACAGGTATAGTATAGGGGGTACCTCGCTCAATAGTAGTAACTATGAGAGGGATCTCAGAGGCCAAGTGGACAATCCCTTAAATATGAGCAGCCGTATGCTGCAGCTGCCAAAAAAGGCAACACAGTGCTAGGCTGCATTAACAGAGGGATAGAATCAAGATCACATGAAGTGTTAATATCACTTTACAATGCCTTGCTAAGGCCACACTTGGAATACTGCATCCAGTTTTGGTCACCACGATGTAAAAAAAGATGTTGAGACTCTAGAAAGAGTGCAGAGAAGAGCAACAAAGATGATCAGGGGACTGGAGGCTAAAACATAGAAGGAACGGTTGCTGGAATTGGGTATGTCTAGTTTAATGAAGAGAAGGACAAGGGGGGACATGATAGCAGTGTTTCAATATCTCAGGAGCTGCCACAAAGAAGAGGGAGTCAACCTATTTTCCTAAGCATCTGAAGGCAGGACAAGAAGCAACGGATGGAAACTAATCAAGGAGAGAAGCAACCTAGAACTAAGGAGGAATTTCCTGAGTTAGAACAATTAACCATTGGAACAACCTGCCTCCAGAAGTTGTGGATGCTCCAACACTGGAAGTTTTTAAGAAGAGACTGGACAACCATTTGTCTGAAAGGGCGTAAGGTTTCCTGTCTGAGCAGGGGGTTGGACTAGAAGACCTCCAAGCTCCCTTCCACGGAGCAATTAACTGACAGTATCCATTTACTATATACTGATTTAAGGTGTAATTTGTCGATAAATGAAACATTTTACAAAAGAATCCAAAAATGCTCCTTTGCAGAAAACATGCAACATATAAAATACAAAAAAATATACCCATAAATAATATGTAGCATAAGCATACTATCATTAAGATCAATATGTTAATTGTGCTGTAATCTTGAAGATGCGCATATATTATTAGCTGTCTTGAAAAAAGGAAATAGACTATGAAAAATTGCCTTAAAAAAAGACCTCCAGGCTCCCTTACTATTATTACTACACTACTACTACTACTACTACTACTACTACTATTATTAATTATTATTGCACGCGCAATGCTTACAACTTAATTATCCGCTAGGGCGAAGTGCAGCAGACGCCCTTATCTGTACACAAAAGCGAGCACAACTGAATGCTGCAACATCACTAAATCGATCTACGTTGTGTATAAATACTTCGGGCTACGCGTAAAAAACATGGCTTACCATCAATCTGGGTTTGTCCGGAACAGGCCTGGTTTCCCTTCAACTTCCTTCCAGGCCGCGGGGGGGGGAGAAAGGGGGGAGGGGGGAATAATAATAATAATAAAAAAAAACCCTTCCCCAAAAGTCCAACGAGAGGAGCGACGAAAGCCCAACGGAGACGCGTCGCCTTCGATGACGTCACTGAGGCGAAAATTGCTGGGAGGCGGTGCTTCTGAGCGCTTCATCTCCCTCTCTCTCTCTCTCTCTCTCGTCTCCTGATTGGTGCATAGGGGAAAGGGGGCGGAGCCACCAAGCGTTCTTAGCCGGGCTTGTGGCGCTGGGACGTCTCACTCTCTGGCTCCCTCTCTGGCTATATGCAGAGCGCGACTGAGGAGGAGCCGGAGAACGCTATTAAGAGGCTTCTGCCATTCCCCGCATTAAACTCTAACGTAGCTCTGTAGCCGGGGAGGGGGGGGGGGCTTTCCTATTTTATACCGAGACCCTGGGATTTAAATTTAAATAGCAGGCTTTCAAGTTCCTATTATCAAACCTTAGTTTAGTGTCTTGATATGGTAAGCCCTGTTTAAGGGAGAGGGGCTATTTCAGACGGCCAATAGCGGTTCAGTGGCCAGCAACCTGTGATTTCATATAGCAAATGCTTATTTAGTTAAGCCATTGTAGTAATAATAGTAATAATATAATGATAATGTGATAATATAAAATAATATGATAGAACAATAATAGCAATTATTGCTATAGCTATTCTCATATTATATCATTACTATATTATTTTAATAATAATTGTTAGTTATTTTAATATAATGATAATATAAGAGTAGCAATAACAATAATTGCTATTAAAATTAAAATAGCAATTATTGCTATATTTATTATATTTATCATATTATATATTTTATATTATATTATATTGTATTGTATTGTATTATATTATATTATATTATATTATATTATATTATATTATATTATATTATATTATATTATATTATATTATTATATTATAAAGTCGGAAGGGACTTTGGAGGTCTTCTAGTGACCTAGTCTGTACCGTTTCAGACAAATGGTTGTCCAGTCTCTTCTTAAAAACTTCCAGTGTTGGAGCATCCACCACTTCTGGAGGCATTTTGTTTCACTGGATAATTGTTCTCACTGTCAGGAAGTTTCTCCTTAGTTCTAGGTTGCTTCTCTCCTTGATTAGTTTCCATCCGTTGCTTCTTGTCCTGCCTTCAGGTGCTTTTCTGACAGTTGGAACAATTAACCAGTGGAACAACTTGCATCTAGAAATCGTGGGTGCTCCAACACTGGAAGTTTTTAAGAGAAGGTTGGACAGCCATTTCTCTGAAATGGTATAGGGTTTCCTGCCTGCTCAAGGGGTTGGACTGGAATCTAGAATAACAGAGTTGGGACAGAGTTCCAACTCTATTATTCTATTCTATTCTAAAAGGATTACATTCTATTCTGTTCTAAAAGGATTACAAATCAAACAGCGACGTCTTTAAACGAGGCTCAGCGAAGCGCGAGGGAAGGACGGTGTTTCTTTCGGGGAGAGGAGCTTGGGAGGGAGGGAGGGAGGGGGAGGAGGGGAGAAAGACTCAACTAAGAACACTGATCCCCCCCCACTCCCCCCACCGCTTCCTCGCTCCCAGAAACGCACCCCCTTCAGCCCCGCTCCGAGGGACAGGTGGGGTCCCGGGTGCAGCAGCATCGTCCCATTTGCACCTGCAACCGGAGCCCCCAGTTTGCACCCAGCGGCTGAAAGTATCGCCCAAGTCCGCCAAGGAGAAGCTCCCCTCCCTCCGTCCCCTCCGAGCTCGGTTCGAAGTTCTCCGTCCGAGCCAAAGTTGGTGAGAGAGGAAATCAGCGCGCTTCCTTTGCGCGCCTTCCATGGCCTCCGAGGAGGAAAAAAAAAGAGTCCCGGCACCCCCGCAGCCTTTTTCCTTGGGAGGGCAGTAAATGGGGGGGGGGAATCACCCTCTTTCTTTGCTTCAGTTTTCAGCCCCGTTGGGTTAATGAAGATGCATTCATGCATAATAATAATAATAATAATAATAATAATAATAATAATAATAATAATAATAAAAGTTGGAAGGGACCTTGGAGGTCATCTAGTCCAACCCCCTGCTCAGGCAGGAAACCCTGTACCATTTCAGACAAATGGCTGTCCAGAGGAAGGACCGAAGAAAGGGAGGGAAAGCGAAGGGACCCTGCGCCCTTCCCTCCCGCCGGGCGCGGCCAAAGGCTGGAGGTTCAAGAAGGACCCGGATTCCTGGGGGGGCACTTTCTCAAGACTCCCACGCTGTCTCCGCATCCCGCCGCCCCGACCGCTGCTTCCCCTTCTAGACCGCGCTGGGGACGTTCCGAGTCCAACACCACAGAGGAAGGACCGGGAGCCCCGGAGCTCCGGCCTCATTGCCGCCCCTCAGTTTCCCCCACGCCCCACTCCGCCTTTCACGTCCCACCTCCGTTCTGGGGCAGAAGCCGCCGTTTGTGCTCACCGGAGCCTTCTGAAATGGGATAGGTTCTCCTGCTTGAGCGGGGTGGGGGTGGGCTGGACTAGAAGACCTTCAAGGTCCCTTCTCACGCAAGAACTGAAGAAAGCTTCTTGGATGAGAACTGAAACGTTTTTTAAGTTAAAAAACAAAGCAAGGAAGTTATTTTGAACAGCCCCTTTGGGACAAACTTATGACTTGCTTAACCCCACCTTCCAGCTCAGCTTGTTGATCTCCTACAAAGAGCTTGGGCCAAGGTGGTCCACAGGTCCCCTCAATGGACCCCTAGGGGGCCCCTAACTCCTGAAAGAACCACCTCCCCGATTTGGTGCCCCCTCCCGCCGTAGCCAATTTCCATGAAGTTGTTAAACGCAGCTGTTCTCAGAAGCTGGAGATGAACACCTGGGCTGTCTCTCCATCCGTTGTTCTTTGTTCTTCCTTTGTTTTTCAGGAGTGTCTCTTGGTGGTTTCAGGCTCTGAGGTCGGTGCAGCACCAACAGATGCAAAACTGTGTTGATGTTTAAGTCGTTGGGAAAAAAATAGGGTGATACCAGACAGTGCACGAAGCAAAGGACATGAGGATGCCCCCCCCCTCCACACTCATTCCTGGGAAAATAAATACACTGAAGAATTTGTCCTAGATTTTATTGTTCCTGTTACCAAAAAGCTTTCTTAAGCACAGATGCATTAGAAAGTTTTGATTCTAGAAAAGTGTTTAAAGAAAGTTTAGCATTTAAAAATAAAAAGGGTGGAAGAAAGAGTATTTTTTCTAGTAAGGTCGAAGAATTTGAAAGAATATAGTTAACTTTGTTAATAAAAATGGTGATAGTTTACAAAGGTTATTAGGTGCAAAGAGAAATATGTACTATTTCCACAGCAAGGAAGATAAAAAAAAGGAATGGTTAAATTGATCCTTCTGTTCCAAGTGGAGAATACATTGGAGTGTTGTTGTTTTTTAATTTGGATACCACTTCGGGATTTTGTGCTTGTGATGAAAAAAGGTGAAATTTTGACTTTGGTTTTGTCGATTAGATAGACTTGTTATAGAAATGGCTAGTTATATATTAATGTGTAAAAGCAATAAGTTGAGGCTGGAGTGTTTTAATCTTGTACTGTGCTAAAAAGAGTCGGGAGTCGATGCCTTCCCCCTTTTTCCCCCTTGTACCTCACACCTCCTTTCCCCCCTCTCCTTTTCTTTCCCTTAATCTCCTATTTCTATTTTTTCTTTGTATTTTATATATTAAATAAAAATTAATTAAAAAAAAAAACCCCTCCAAGTACAGAGAGAG
Organism: Azemiops feae; assembly: GCA_023970755.1. Taxonomy (NCBI): domain Eukaryota; kingdom Metazoa; phylum Chordata; class Lepidosauria; order Squamata; family Viperidae; genus Azemiops; species Azemiops feae. The sequence continues at coordinate 27,474 of JALGBA010002161.1, read as the reverse complement.
AGAGAGACACCTGAAGACTAGGGCAAAACAAACTCCAGGACAGCCCTGCACAAAGCATCTTCTTTGGCTACTTTAAGACTTATGGACTTCAACTCCCAGAATTCCTCAGCCAGCATGGAATTCTGGGAGTTGAAGTCCACAACTCTTAAAACTGTCGAGAATCTCTTCCCCAGAGGAAGAAAGCGCCAATGCCCTAAGCCAGGGGTAGGCAACCTTGGCTCTTTTATGACTTGTGCACTTCAATACCCAGAATTCCTGAACCAGCCATACTGACTCAGGAATTCTGGGAGTTGAAGTCCACGAGTTATAAAAGAGCCAAGGTTGCCTATCCCTGCCCTAAGCTGAACTGTTGAGATCCCTTCACAGTTGGGGGGGGGGGGAGGAGGCAAGGAGATTCTCGCAATTTCGCTTCTTCTGCAGTTCTGGGGAAGGAGCTACTTTTCCCACGGATGATTCCACTCAGCGTTGTGGAGGGAGAGGAGTGGGGGAGGAAGAATGAACGGAAGCCTCTAAAGCAGGGGGGGGTGTCTTCAAACATGGCCCTTTTATGACTTGTGGACTTCGACTCCCAGAATTCCTCAGCCTGGCACGCTTCCCGGGGAATTCTGGGAGTTGAAGTCCACAAGTCATAAAAGGGCCAAGTTTGAAGACCCCCCTGCTCTAAAGGGTGAAAGTGGGAAAGGGAAAGGACCAGACCAGATTAGAGTACTGCGAAAATGTTATTATCCTTGCAAAGAAAACAGGGGCTTCTCTTACCTCTGGAGACCGAATTATAACCTCTATTTTAGCCTCCTGGAATTCCTGAGGATGTCTCCGGAGGACGCAAAGAAAATGAGAAATAAAACAGCACGAAAAGCTGCAAACTGGATTCTACCGACAGGTCCCCCAGAAGCCGCGGGGAGTGGAGGGGGGGAATCGCTTGGAGGGGCCTCGCCAGAAGAAATACGGAGGAGGGCGTCGCGAGGGTTGCATTCACACAACAGGTGTGACCAGGTCGTTTGCATGCTAAACTTGGTTGACGATCATCTTAAGGCGATCGCTGCGCGTTGGGGGCAGGTCTGGCTAGAAAACACCGCCAGGGCCCAAAGACACCCAAGGAGCAGCTCTCTTTTATCCTTTGCAGACTTTGGAGGGAGCTGGGAACTTCAGAGGAGGTCGGAGTGGGGGGGGGAGGGACGGAGCGGGGCCTGGCAGCGACGGATCCTAGGAAGAGCGCAGGTGTCTTTAGTTGCAGGTTCCAAGATGCACATGTATGGACATCACCATGATGTCGCTGCGCTGGGCGCACCTCCTGCTCCTGGGCTGGTCATCCAGACGGATCGTGGCGAGCAATGGGGCAGCGCTGGGGGCTTTCATGCCGGAGGTCTGTAGTGGTGAGTTTCTGGAAGGATTTGGAATGGGGGGGGGAAGGAAGCAAAAAGGGAGGGACAGCACATCCCCTCCCTTCCCAGCTCCTTGCCCAGCTTCCTTCCCTTGTGCTTGAGCAAGGGGTTGGACTAGAACAGGGCTTTTCAACCTTTTTACCGATTGTACCACTTTTAGGATATGGCAATATTCGAGTACCACCTAGCAAGGTGTCAAAAACTTGGTGACAAAAAAAAACCTGTTCAAAGTTGTAATTGCACTGAAATGACTTATGACCATTTTTCACACTTATGACCATTGCAGCAACAGGGTCATGTGATTTATATTTGGATGCTTGGCAACTGATTCATATTTACAATGGTCCCAGTGTCCCAGGGTCATGTGATCCCCTTCTGCAACCTTTTGACAAGCAAAGTCAATGGCAGAGCTGCTGGTGGCCAAGTGCTAAGGCGCGACTTCCTTCCCTCCCTCCCTTTCCTGCCTCCCTTTTTCTCATTCCCATCTCCTTCTGAAGGAACAATTTGAACACCCACCCCCCATATTTTCCCTCTTCCATATATTGATCAAACAAGGAAAGGCCTCCAGAGACAGAAAAGACAAGCTGCTGAGTGAACTAGCTTAAAAAGGCACTTCCCCTTTAAGAATTAGCTACTGGCTAGAAAGGAAAGTAAGGAGCCCAGCCGGCACTTAAGGAAGAAAAAAAATGTAAATACTGGCTGCAGCCTCCCCAAATGGCTCCATTCATAAGTAAAATCTGCAGCTCCAGAGGACTCTCTCACTGTAAGTCTTTGCCTGTGCTGGCTCTTTCCCTTCCCCACTACACTTGGCTAGGCAGGGCTGTGTACCACCTGCCACTCATTAATGTACCACAAGTGGTACGCGTACCACAGGTTGAAAAGCCCTGGACTAGAAGACCTCCAGAGTCCCTTCCAACTGTGTTATCCTGTTCTGTTCTGTTCTGTTCTCTGGCAGAAGGGCCTGCACAGCCAGATGCTGGGAAGGGCCACTGTGTCTCTCCCCCCCCCAGGAGTGCCATCCTGTCCTCCTTGACCCGAGGGCCAGGACAGCCGAGGCAGCATCAAAGTGGGCAGAGGGTGGGGGTTCGGTGAAGCTGCCCTGGACTCTGGTGGTTTGCAGGCCCAGGTGCCAGGTCCTCAAGTGCTGCCATAATCCTGTCCCTGAAGAAGATCTATTTGCTATGTCCCCTGGCAAAGAGAAGCTCTAATGAGAGGTGAGGTCCATGTTGGGAGGGACCCCATGCCCTCTGCCCCTGCTTGCAATCACACCTGGGGACAGGCAAGAGCAGGGAGGAAGGTCCAGCGGGGGAAGCTCCTGCTGCTTCTTCTGCTCCTACTCAGAGCAAGAGGCACAAGAGGGAGGAAGGAGGCAGGACGTGTCTCCTCAATTGAGTTTCACCCTGTGCATCTCAGCACTTCTTTGTCATTTTCTCAGCCAGGATTTGGAAGTGCTTTGCCACTTCCTTCTTCCAGGACGGACTCCTCTTCCGATTGGCTTGTGATTCTCTAACCCAGCCAGGCCCAGTTTAGCCTTTCAAGATCAGCCAAAAGTTGCTGGTTCTTAGATCTGGCTAGCTTAAGATTAGGTCACAAAAGTTGTGACAGCTGAATTAAGAACTTCTGAGCCCATACACATATAATGCAACAATTCCTTAACAGTTCCTTCTCTATTTCCCACAATTGCTATAACATAATCAAATTAATATATTTCTAAATAAAATTCAATCATTATAAAGAAAATATCAATAATATTTCACCTATATCAATCCAAATCCTGTCTTTAGGTTTAACTAATTTACAGTTACCATTTTCCAATTTAGCCTTAACTAAACATATAATTTGCATTTCGGGTCTCCTAGTTTCCCATAAAACAATAATTATTTCTAAGGTATACTTATTATTCCAGGTATTAAAATTTAATATTTCCCATATTCTGTTTCCTATTCTACTCTAATTCAAATATAAACTTTATAAATCAATCCCTATCTCTAAAAGTCCCTCAATTGTTATAATATGATCAAATTCAAACAAAATATTGTTTTTAAGTTTAAGTAATTTACAATTACCATTTTCCACTTTAGCCTAAAATAAACACATAATTTGCATTTCGGGTCTCCCACTTTCCCATAAAACAATAAACATTTCTAAAATATACATATTATTCCAACCATTAAAGTTATAGTTTAATACTTCCCAACTATATTCTATTTCCTATTCTACTCTATTTCAAATATATATTTTATAAATCACTCCATATCTCTAAGAGTCCCTCAATTGCTATAACATAATCAAATTTAATACATCTCTAAATAGCATAATCATTATAAGGAAAAAAATATCAATAGTATTTCACCAATATCAATCCAACTCCTATTTTTGAATTTAATTAATTTACAATTACCATTTTCCAATTTAGCCTTAAATAAACGATAAATTACATTTCAAATCTCCCAGTTTCCCTCATAACACGGTAATTATTTCTAAAGTATACATATTATTCCAGTCATTATATTTTTATACTTCCCAACTATATTCTATTTCTTATTCTACTCTCAGATTTAAATCCCCTCTATTCCCAAAAAGAAATATTTTCTTACTTCCTCATCTATATTCTATTTCTTATTCTATTCTTCTTGTTTACCATTTCCATATTACCATTCCAAACCATAATGAAATCAATAATTTTCATCTCAGTAGTTTTAACTCAAACCAAAATCTTAAGCCTTTTTAACCCTTCAGATAAATTTTTAATTCTCATTTTTAAATCTAATTCTTGCTTTCTTTTTGTGCCAAGCAGGTTTCCATAAAAGAGCTTTTAAATAATCAAATCTCCATATTTGATTATGCTTATTCCTAAACAATTCAGTCTGATCATAATTATCTTCTCTTTTTCCCAGTATTGTCAGAGCTGTATAATTCTTTTTGTTCAATCTAATAATCACTTGTTGGTTATCCATATTGTTACAGTTCTCCAAATCTCGTATTTGCAAATCAGGTCCCGTTGCTTTTAACTTTGTAGATATTTTAGTGGAAATCCATCTTTGATCATCAAAGTTCTCAGTGATATTTTCTTCTACATTACTTTGTTTTTCATCTCTTGTTATTTGAGTTATAAAGTAGTCAATTGAAATCTGGAAGTCATTTTGAAGTTGCATTATATGTGTATGATTATGTTTTCTTTTTTGGATGATTGATTATCCTATCCCCACGGTGATTCTCAAGCACTCCGATGTAAAGTAAAAAAAAAAAAACCCAATAAAACTTGTTAAAACAAAAAGAACCTCTGAGCCCAGAGTATGTGGGGTCCCTATGGAGGCTTTCAGAATAAATCCTTCTGCATCTGAGGCAGGAGTTGCTCCCCCCCCACCCAAATAAACGAACTGTCTTCTCTTTTTGCCATCTGTCAGGCCGGTGGAGGAGATGCAGAAATAATCTCTATAAGGAAGTGACAACCTGCCATGATCCGACTCCTTCACAAAGCGTTCCTTCTTTCTCCGTGCACCATACAGAAGCTGAGACGCAATCACTGTTGCCGCCGCAAACATCAGGGGTGAGTGTGATTGTTGCCGATTATTGCTGCTATTTAAGGCACAATACCTGAGAAGACCAGCAGGATTGTTGGAGGTGGGGAATTAATCCTCAAAGTTTTTCCAAGGTGGTCATGTGGGGATCCTGGGCTTCCTCTGATGGGTTGCTCTGCAGGGGAAGATCCGGCTCAGCTCAGCCTCTCTGGCCCATCAGCTCCGAGGCAGGAGAGAGAAACGGGGAAGGAGCCCAGAGCAGGAATTGGGGCACCCCAGAGAAATGGGGGATTTCTGTCCAGGATGGACTGGAGGGGAGGGGGAGAAGGGAAAGGGCAGCTGGGGCTATCCAGGAAAAAAAGGCTCCTTGGCCATGTTGAGCTGGAGGCATTAGGGGAACCCTGGGGGAGAAGTGGGGGGGGCACCAGCAGCTCTTTGTGCAGTGGGGGGCTTGCAATACGTCCTTCCTCTTTGACTGCTTCTCCTCATGCCTGTCGAGGTTGCAGTGGGGGAATGAGAGAGCCGAGGGGAGAAGAAACACACACACCCCCATGCAAAAGGAGATGTTGACTTCCTCCATTTTTTTCTCTCTCCCTGAAGCACAAGCCATCCTGTGGACTGCAAAGGACACAAAGTGATCCAGAAATCAGTGTGTCGTCATTGCGCAGGCGAGAAGTAAAGCCGCCTCAAAAATATAAAACGAAGAATGGGAGAGACATCTCCAGGCCAAGATCAGCCCTAATTCTAAACCATCAAAAGCCGTCCAAAACCGAAAAACCCAGCAGCTCCAGAAGAAAAAAAACCGGAGTCATCTACACCAGTGGTTCTTAACCTTTTTGAACGAATCGCCCCCTTGAGCCAATGAGGAAGTTGTCATCGCCCCCCTCCCCCAACGTAACCTCTCAATCACAACATAGGAAATAATTCTTCAATTTATGCAAACACTTTTTTTGTTTTCTTTAAAATTGCCATCAGGACATATCGATGCAAATAATTTATTTCCAGTCTTTTTCCCATATCTCAACTGTGTGAAAAATTTTGGTGGCACCCGTCACTTTATTCCCAAACTTCGTGATACATGTATTTCATTATTATCTTATTTATTCAAGACACTTAAATGTAATGACCACTGAAAACAAAATTCAATTGCAAGAAAGTGAAATGCCCAAAAAGAAAAACAGTAACATTTAATGATTGAATTACAAGTGAAATTTAAGACGCAAAAAGAAATATAAAAAGGGCATAAGAACAAACCGCAATGCAGGAACTAAGAATTTCAAGACGAAAACTCTGAAACTAAATTAAGATTCGAGGAAAGTATATATAGTCACGCACACTGTAAAAAGGATTAAAAAGACACAAAGAAAATATAATATTGAACTGGAGTGCACGCTAAAAAAGTACAATACAAAGAGACACAAAAAGTGTTTTAGAGAGAAAGAAATATGATAGGTAACATTGAATATATACAGCGATTCACTGTACGAAAAAGTCTCAAAAGTGTCCCCAAAATTTCTCGCTCCATCGCCCCCATATCGCCCCCTTTTTGTTCCTTCGCCCCCGCATCGCCCCTTTTCGTTCCATCGCCCCCCTGAAAAATGAAATCGCCCCCTGGGGGGCGATATCGCCCAGGTTAAGAACCACTGATCTACAACATACACTCTAAGGACTGTAACAGCACTACGTAGGATAAACAGGCAGAAAGCCAGCAAAACGCATCCATGAACACCAACTAGCAGTCAGAAGACATGATGAAAACTCCTTCGTTTCACAATACTTGGATAGACTCAACCATACCTTCAACTGGGAAACTGTGAGCATCCTTAGATCAAGCCAAATCCAAAAAATGCCAGAGAATTCCTGGAGGCCTGCCACTCAGACAAAGTCGCCATCGACAGGCACACAGAGATAAACAACACCTACAATCCGAAACCCCAAAAGGAAACAAGAATACCAAAATATCTCTTAAGCAGCAATCAACACCTATATGAGCAAAAACGAACATCAAGAATAACACAAGACCAACCATCAAGTAAGCAACCTCCCAATCGAGCAATTACCAATACAGACAAGCTAACAGTAAACAATCCAGGGACCTCCAAGAACACCCCCACCAACACTGACAGGGCAAACCACTAGTATATAAAAATGAGAGCAAACCCTGCTCCCTTCTAGCACGGATGATGTTACCTAGTTTGGTACTGAAACATCTGCAAGAAAACATCTACCAAGTCAGAGAACACCAAGGATCCCACAGCAGGAGGGGAGAAGCATCTGCCAATCCCCTCCAATGTCACAACAGCGGCAAGAATTATATTTGCGCAACACTGGAAAAATGAAGAAATACCATCAGATGAAGAAATAATAAAAAAAAATACTAGAATGGGCAGAGATGGACAGATTGACTATGAGACTGAAAGAAAAAGAAGAAACGGAATATTATCAAACTTGGGACTTATTTTATCGATGGCTAGAGGAAAGAATAAAGGATTAGGAATTAAATATGTAATAGCGAATGTAAACTCCGACAGCACGTTGGTTGAAATATTATTATATAATATATAATGTAATGTAATGTAATATAATGTATAAAAGAAGAAACTAATAAAAAACTATTTTTTTAAAAAAAGAAAGTAGACCATCGGCCTTCCTGCCCAAGGATGCCTGTCCGTTATGGAGGTGGGCAAGGTGCTGGTACCCAAGTGGCTTAGAGATGCTTTCGGCGTAGGTAAATGTTATGGATCAGGTCAAGGTCTCCCTCACCTTGTAAGCTTTAGCTGAACTTATACCATGCTATGACTACTGAAAATGTACATTATGCAAGATATTGTTCTTAACGATTGGTAAACCGTGATGTGTGTTTTCATGACAGGCAATGTGTGTTTTTCAAAGCTGTATAAAAGGGGGCTCCACTATGGAACATGGATGTCCCATTTTGGAACTTGCTTTTTTGAAAATCAAAGTCTTACTCCTTTCCACCTGTCAGGTGTGGTTGTTGGGCTTACCCGCCTGGGATTTTGGCACCATCTACAAAGCATCTCCCTGCCCCCTTTCCCCTCCTTCCCCCCTCCCCCACACACCCAGCAATCCCTGTGCTTGGAGGTTGAAAGAGCCTCAAGGAATGGAAAGTTCCAGATATCAGGGAGGATAATTTTTTTCTTCTCCCTTTGGTTGATTTACTTTCCCAGGAATGGGCCGGGATGGGGGTGGGGGCGTCTTCATGTCCTTTGCTTCATGCACTCTCTGAGTCATTGTAATTCTTTCCCCCTGACTTACACACCAGCACAATTTCACATCTGTTGGTGCTGCACCAACCTCAGAGCGTGAAACCGCCAAGAGAGGCTCCTAAAGAAGGATGAAAGGGCAAAGGATGGAGAGACGGCGCAGGTGTTCATCTCCAGAACTTCTGAGAAGAGCTGTGTTTAGCAACTTTGTAGAAGTTAACTACAATGGAAAGGGGCACCAGACAGGGGTGGGATTCAGCCAGTTGGCACCACTTTGGCAGAACCGGTAGCTAATTTTTTGTTGCCCAGGCCCAGAATGGACTTCCGGAAGCGGCATCCACACAGAGAACCGGTTGTTCACCTATTTGAATCCCACCACTGGCACCAGATGAGGGACTTCTTCCAGGAGGTTAGGAAAGTCCCATCCTGGCCATGTCCCTTTTCCCTCCCCATAGCATCCTTCCACAAGTAGGACATCCAGAGCCCATTGAGGGTTTCCTGTGGAGCATGTTGACCCAGGATGTCTGTGGAGATTCCCAATCATCCAGGTCAAGGGGGTCCCAAAGGGGTTTTTTTCAAAAGGCAACTGGACTTTCTTGAGTTTTTTTGCTTGGAAATGTTTAGCTTCTCATCCAAGAAGCACAGAAGATGGATTGGGGGGCCTGATTGGACTTGCCACCTATGAGCAGATTGCCTGCACATGCTGACTTGTGTGGACAAATATAATGAAATGTGAACTCGTTTTTACACGCCGGCTGAGGAATTCTGGGAGTCGAAGTCCACAAGTCATAGAAGGGCCAAGTTTGAAGGCCCCTGTCCTAGGACCTAGAAGAGAAGCTGCTCGTGCAGAGATTTCACAACTCTGGAAGCTGCATCCCTTTTCTGATGGTGGCGGGGGTGGGTGGGGGGGGGAAGCTGACTGGAGGGAGGCTTAGTCTTTGCCCGGACAGGAACGGGCGTGGGGAGAGGAGGAGGAGGAGGAGGAGGCGGGCAGAGCTCTGAACTTTCTCCGTTCACTTTCACTTTCACTCCTTGCTCAGAAATGCAAACGAGAAACGCCGAAACTTAAAGGAAGCTCGGGTGAAGCGCGAGGGGAAGGAAGCCGTTTTTCTCGGGGAGGGGAGAGGCAGCCCCAGAACAGCGCCCCCTCCTCCCCTCCCTGCTTCCCTCCCCTCCTTCTCCCCCATTGCAAGCCTCCCCAAGCCTCCCCGGAGGGCCCCGGAGCCCGCGATGGGAAGGGCTGGCCCTTAAGGCTGAGGATCGGCAGCGATCCAAAGCCCCCAAAGCGCCAGGTTTGGTTCCGTTTGGGATTCATTTCCCGCCGAGGGTAACTGCCGGACTAAACAGCGTCAGAAGCCAGCCAAGGCGGGAGAAAAGAAGCGGGACGGCCTGGCAGGTGAGAAAGGAAAGGAATTTGGGGGTTTTTTGGGGAAAAAAAATGACCTGGATTTAAAGAACGGCCGATTCCAGACCGCCCTTATTTACCCAAGCAATCCAGCGCCTTTCTTCGGGAGTTCGAGGCAACTCCCATCATCCCCAGGCCGCAGGGGAGGATGGGGATTGTAGCCTCATCCCCCCACCCCAAGGACGGGTCTCCCTCTTGAGTAACCAGGGGCACTGAGCTGACCCGACCCGCCTCCTCCATATAAGGCCGTTCCCACGACGCCTGGCCCACCAACTAAGGGGTTGGACTAGAAGACCTCCAAGGTCGTTTTCAACCTTATTATAGTATATGCTACCGTATGTTCCTCTGCGCTCTCGGGGCTGGGCAGATTTTTGCCCCGAACTTCCTTTCGCTACGGCTCCTTCCCTTTCCTGGCTCTGTAGGGCAGGGTTGTCAAACTCAATTTCATTGAGGGCTGCATCAGCATTGTGGTTGCCCTGGGGGTGTGGGGTGTGGCCTGGGTGGGCGTGGCCTACTGGGTGGGCGTGGCTGGAGTGGGTGTGGCCTACTGGGTGGGCATTGCCAGCTCTACATCGTTCGCGTCAAGGGTGCCTGTGGGGGCCTGGGCAGGAGTGGGAAAGATCTGGGGGTCTCTGGCAAAAGGGGGTGGGACCAGGGCAAGTGCCAAGGCATGGTCCACTGGAGGAGCCTCACTGTTCCTTTCAGGCCATGCGGGGGGGGGCTGGATGGTGGTGCGGGCTGCCCAGAGCCCTGGGCAGCAGAGGTCAAACGCCCAGCCTGGCCCTCGAGCACTCGCGGCACCAAGCCCAGCCCCACTTCCCCAAGGGGGTGCCCAGCTGCACTTACCTCCTCCTCAAGGCTGCTACTGCTGTGCTTGCTCTCCTTAGCCAGGTTGCTCATGATGGGTACGAGGGCAACGTCAGAGGGAGGCCCATTCCCTCTCCATGGGAGGAGACCAGGCTTTGTATCCAAAGCTTCCTTAGCAATAGGATGGGAGACCCCCAGGATAGGCCAGGAGGAGGAGGCAGGGGGATGGTGAAAGGGCAGCAGGGCAGGACTAAGGCAGGACTTCCCTCAGACCCCCCTTTCGTTCCTTCCTTCCTTCCTTCCTTCCTTCCTTCCTTCCTTCCTTCCTTCCTTCCTTCCTTCCTTCCTTCCTTCCTTCCTTCCTTCCTTCCAAGTACAGAGTGGTGGGAAAATATTTGAGATGAGGGAGGGAGAAAAACAGGCAAGAAACGCAGCTGGGGAGGTGTCACCCTTCATGAGGAATGAAGAAATGCACCATCGCCTGGAAGTGGCCAGCACATGGCCCTCACCTACTTCACATATCTGGCTTGGTGGGCTCTGGGGGAGGGGATGCCATGAGCAGCGTGAGAGTCAACGTTACCTGTGCAATGCCGCCCAGCCACCAGCCTGCCCGGTTTCGGCAGGCAGTGAGGCGCTCTCCTCACAGCGCTGAGAGGCTGAGCCACGCGGTGCACATCTGAAAAGAAGTGCGAGGCCGCCCTGCCCCCAGCCTGCCTGGTCTCGGCAGGCAGCGGTGCGCTCTCCTCACAGCGCCGAGAGGTTGAGCCGGGCAGTGCGAAGCTCGCCAGCTTTGCACCTTGCTGCCTGCTGAAACCGGGCAGGCTGGGGGCTAGGCAGCATTGCACTTCTCATCAGATTTGCGCCACCCGGCTCAGCTCTTGGTGCTGTGAGGAGAGCGCCCCACTGCCTGCCGAAACCAGGCAGGCTGGCGGCTGGGCATCGTCGTACTTCTTTTTGGATTCGCGCTGCCCAGCTCAGCCTCTCGGCACTGTGAGGAGAGCGCCCCGCTGCCTGCCGAAACTCCTCCCCCGGAGCCCATCAAGCTGGATATGGCCACTTCCAGGCGATGGTGCATTTCTTCATTCCTCACAAAGGGTGACACCTCCCTAGCATGCACCCAGGGGGCGGGGCCAATGCAGCAGGGGCTGGTTCCTCGCTGTTTCCAGACTGCCTTGTGGAGCTAAGACTGAATATGTTTCAGCATAGATGGCCACCACAAAATTGTACATTGGCTCCCGGCCAGCCTGGGCCAGGGCCAAGGCAGTGGGGGGGGGGGCGTTCCCTCATTGTTTCCAGGATGGGTTCGCGGGCCACATGAAACCACTTTGCGGGCCACATCCAGCCCGCGGGCCTTGTGTTTGACATGTCTGCTCTAGGGGATCTCCTTTCCTTCTCCCCAAAGGGAGCTTCGGTGCTGGGACCCCCACGCAGATGACGTCCGCACCACTTTCACTTTCCAGTGCTCAGCCCCTCCGGCGCCCTTCACAGACTTTCTCCTTCGCCGCCAGCTGATTGGGGCTGCCCATCTCGCGTCTGGATCCGGATGGGACTTCCGACGGCGCTGATGGAGCTTTTGTCCGCGGCGGCCCTCCTGTTTCTGTGGGGAGGATGTACAGGTAAGTGGCCGGAGGGGGCGGGTCTAAGGAAACCTGAGATGGGCAGCCTGTTTTTCCTGTGGCAGCGAGTTCCAGAGGCTTTGCCCGGTTGGGGAGGGCATCCTATCAATCTGAAATAAATAGCCCGTTTTAATCTTGCTGTAGACTTCTGGCCTGATTTTGTACTGCCTGCAGCAAAACTGAAAGTTACCAGAGGACATCTAGTCCCTCCTCTAAAGGAGAACATTTGTAGTTCAGGGTTGAAATGAGGGGTCCTTGGTGGTGCTCTCTGAGCCTGGTTGTTTTCTTTGATTTTAAAATTTTATTAATTTTTATCAAAACGTAAGATACAAAGGAAAATGAAAAGTAACGGAAAACTGGGGGAAGAAAAAAGAGAAAATGTGGGCTGGGAAGGGAAAAAGATAAAAAGGCACTGACTTCCAACTGTCTCTAGCATAATAGATGATAACATTACAACTTCAACTTTTTATTTTTATACAAGAGTACAGACATGTCAAACACAAGGCCCGCAGGCCGGATCCAGCCTGCCATGTGGTTGCGTCTGGCCCGCGGAGCTGCTCTGGAAACAGCGAAGGACCAGCCGTGGCACCTCGGCCCGGCCCAGGCCGACCGGGTACTGATCTACAACCTGGTGCCAGCCATCAAAGCCAGAACGCGCTCAGCCTTAGAACCATGGGGCAGCCCTGGAACCAGCGATGGGCGCCCCCACCCTGCCCCCTGGGGCGCACATGCGGGTGGCGGCGAGCAGGCAGAGTCCGGCATCCCTGCTGGCTGTCTTGCCCCAGAGGCTGACTTTACCCAGGATGGGGGCCCTCGCCGCCTCCTGTGCGCACACCCAGGGGGCGGGGCAGAGGTGTCGGGGTGGCCCCTCGCTGGTTCCAGGGCTGCCCCAGGTATCTAAGGCTGAATGAGTTCTGGCTTTGATGGATGCAAGCAGGTTGTAGATCAGCACCATCCCCCCCTCCCACCAGCACCTCCATGGCCCACTCGCTGACCTAGCCTCGCAGCCACAAGGCTTCACTTTCACTGGGACCAGCCTCACCCGTGTGGGATAGCGACAACCGGCGGCAGCATTGACACCGGCAGCACTGGCAATCTCTCCCCCTCCCATCACCCCTTCCTGAGCACGGAGGAAGGAAAGAGATGAGAATGAGACGGAAGGGAGGAAGGAAGGAAGGAAGGAAGGAGGGAAGGAAGGAAGGAAGGAAGGAAGGAGAGAGGCAACTTGTTGGAGATGCCCCAGTTCACTCAGTTCTGCTTCAATCCTGGATCTATTGAGACTTGGGCTCAAAGGAGAAAGCAACTTTGTGTTCTGTTTTGTCACAGACAGGACTTTGTTGGCAATCCAAGTTAACACTGGTATTCTTGAATTGTGAACTCTTAGGAAAGTATCCCCTCCTTGTGTGTTGCTAACAGCCATTTCCAGTGGGGGAAACAGGAGAAAGCAGAGTGGGGGAAAATATTTTCCTTTGCTATATTTCTAGTCTGAATTAGACCATGGCAGGGTCCCTACAAGAGAGCCCTTTTAAGGATTGTGCATTAATAGAAAAGCAACTAACTTACCTCTATTCCTAAATGCTAAAGCTGTTGCACATAAAAAAAACAGAGGAGCTATCATGTCCCCCCTCGTCCTTCTCTTCATTAGACTAGACATACCCAATTCCACCAACCGTTCCTTATATGTTTTAGCCTCCAGTCCCCTAATCAACTTTGTTGCTCTTCTCTGTACTCTTTCTAGAGTCTCAACATCTTTTTTACATCGTGGTGACCAAAACTGGATGCAGTATTCCAAGTGTGGCCTTACCAAGGCATTATAAAGTGGTATTAACTTGTCATGTGATCTTGATTCTATCCCTCTGTTAATGCAGCCCAGCACTGTGTTGGCCTTTTTGGCAGCTGCAGCACACTGCTGGCTCATATTTAAGTGATTGTCCACTTGGACTCTGAGATCCCTCTCACAGTTACTACTATTGAGCAAGGTACCACCTATACCATACCTGTACATTTGGTTTTTCTTGCCTAAATGTAGAACCTTACTTTTGTCACCCTTGAATTAAATTTTGTTAGATAGCGCCAAGTGTTCAAGTCTGTCCAGATCCTTCTGTATCTTAAGCCTGTCTTCTGGAGTGTTGGCTATTCCTGCCAGCTTGGTGTCGTCTGCAAATTTGATGAGTTCCCCATCTATCCCCTTGTCCAAATCGTTGATGAAGATGTTGAAGAGCACTGGGCCCAGAACGGAGCCCTGGGGCACCCCACTGCACACTTCCCTCCGTCGAAATGCAGTTCCATAGGATAGGATAGGATAGGATAGGATAGGATAGGATAGGATAGGATAGGATAGGATAGGATAGGATAGGAAAGGAAATAATAGAATAGAATAGAATAGAATAGAATAGAATAGAATAGAATAGAATAGAATAGAATAGAATAGAATAGAATAGAATAGAATAGAATAGAATAGAATAGAATATGGAAAGGAATAAGAATGGAATGGAATGGAATAGAATAGAATAGAATAATTACTTTATTGTCACTTTGAATGTACACTAATTGGCATACATTAAAATAAAATTTTATTGCATACAGCTCTCAAAGGGTCACCACCTCCGATATACACTACATAAATATGACAAAAATAGATACAGAATTATGCTTATAGCCATATATATAACATAGAGAAACAACAGTCTAGTTCGGGTTATGTATACATGTGTATGGCGAGAAAAACGAATCTTGCGAGTTTACGAGACGGATGGCTGTCAGGTCTTCCACTCTAACAATTTCAGACGAGTCGGATCTACCGTGTGTGACTCACCCTGCGAGGGGAGGGGGATGTGATCGAGGTCAAATCCCGAGGGCCCTGAGTTGCTGCGAGGTCACCTGAGCCAGATGTCGACCAGAACCAGATGTGGGTCTGTCCAGCTGTTTCTAAGATCAGCCAAGGGCTGCTGGGAGATCCCTCCTTGCCTTTAAAGGAATTAACCTGGAATTTAGGAGAAACTTCCAACAGTAAGAACAATTAACCAGTGGAACGGCTTGCCTTCAGAAGTTGTGGGTGCTCCCTCACCAGAGGTTTTTAAGAAGAGACTGGACAGTCACTTGTCTGAAATGGTATATAGGATCTCTTGCTTGAGCAGGGGGCTGGACTAGAAGACCTCCAAGGTCCCTTCCAGCTCTATTCTGATTGATTGATTGATTGATTGATTGATTGATTGATTGATTGCATGGACTTTTTCAAGCACAGTCGAAAGATGGTGACCCACTTGTGGGGAGTGGGGCTCCTGTGTGACAATAAAATGTTGGAGGGGATGGAGATGCAGTGCAGACCCCCTAATTCTGCCCTTCTCCTTTCCCAGGGTCTCCTTCACACTTCTTGCATTATTACTACCTGGAACTGTCAGAGCCCAACCAGGAGCCTCAGTTCTTCATCAGGAGCTCCCTGGATGACCAGCCCATTGCTTGCTATAACAGCTCCACCAGGAAGATGGAGCCTCTGGTGCCCTGGATGGAGGAGGCAGAGAAGGAGATGTTTCTGCAACCTGGTTGGGTCTTCAGGGCTGACCTGCAGAAGTTATCAAAACTCAACCACCAGACTGAAGGTGAGCACTTCCACCTTGATGCCCAGGTTAGACTTTATTTCCTGCAATCTGGTCCTGCCCAAAGCGGATTAATTGCACTCTGATCACTAACAGACTTTTCTGCTTGTGGGATAAAAAGGGGAGGAGAGATGGATTTCCCATCCCTAGTGGGATGGGGGTAAAACTCCCCCCCCCTAGTGGCCCTTCTAGAGGGGAGGGTCCCTGAAAAGAGGAATCCTGGACCCTTCTCATCCATTCCTCTCTGGGTCTCCTTCAGGGCTTCACACCTGGCAGGCGATTTTGGGCTGTGAGCTCGGGGGAGATGAAGGAGGGTTTTTGCGCTATGGCTATGATGGGATGGACTTTATCAGCTTCGAGAAGGAGAACCTCACCTGGGTGGCAGCTCAGCCCCAGGCCGAGAAGGTCAAGGAGAAGTGGGAGGATGAACGAAGATGGTCGAAGAAAATGAAAGGCTTCCTGGAGAAGACCTGCATTGAGTGGCTGGAGTCCTACAGGAATAAGAGTCTGCAGAGGACAGGTGAGTGACCAAATGCCCCCCCCCCATTGTGCAATGTTTCTGTAGGCTCCCTCTTTTCTCCTTCCCAATATCATTTCTGGCCTACACAGCTAAGCCACCCTTCATGCCCTTAGCAAACTAAAAAGAGAGAGAGAGAGAGAGAGATCTGGGTGTATTCCACATCAGACTATAGAAGAACAATGGGGAAAAGAATCTTCAATGCCCACTGAAATAAGTTTTTTTACAGAGAAAAAAAACATGAAACTAATTAAGCAAGGGTAGAAGGCTGAGATCCATTTCCATGAGAAAATCTTGCCAAGCAAAAGAAACTGTAATCCCCACAGTTTTGGAGCTGAACCAGAATAACAGTTGGAAGGGACCTTGTAGGTCATCTAGTCCAACCCCCTGCCCAAGCAGGAGGCCCTACACCATTTCTGACAGATGGCAGTCCAGTCTCTTCTTGAAAGCTTCCAGTGATGAAGCTCCCACAACATCTGAAGGCAATTGGTTGATTGTTCTCTCTGTTAGAAAATTTCTCCTTATTTCTAGGTTGAATCTCTCCTTGATCAGTTTCCATCTGTTATTCCTTCTCTGGCCTCCAGGTGCTTTGGAAAATAGGTTGACCCCCTCATCTCTGTGGCAGCCCCTCAAATATTGGAACACTGCTATCATGTCTCCCCTGGTCCTTCTCTTCGCTAGACTAGCCATGCCCAGTTCTTGTAACCGTTCCTCATATGTTTTAGCCTCCAGTCCCTCTAATCATCATTGTTACTCTTCTCTGCACTTTTTCTAGAGTCTCAACATCTTTTTTATAGTGTGGAGACCAAAAATGGTTGCAGTATTCTAGGTGTGGTCTTACTAAGGTTTTATAGAGTGGTATTAGTACCTCACGTGATCTTGATTGAATCTCTCTATTAATGCAATTTAGGATTGCATTGGCTTTTTTGGCTGCCGGCGCACACTGCTGGCTCATATTTAATTGATTGTCCACTAAGACTCCAAGATCCCTCTCACAGTTACTGCTAGTAAGCTTGGTTTCGCCCAATCTGTATATGTACTTTTGGTTCTTCTTGCCTAAGTGTAAGACTTTGCTTTTCTCTACATTGAATTTCATTTTCTTAGATAGGGGCCAGTGTTCAAGTCTGTCAAGATCCCTCTGGATCTTGAGCCTATCATCTAGGGCAGGGGTGTCAAACTGCTGGCCTACGGGCCGGATGCGTCATGGCGAAATCGCGCCCACCCCATTGCCGGCAATGGCAAAAAAGTCGCGATACGTCACGACGTCAAGTGACTTTGCGAGTTTGACACCCCTGATCTAGGGTGTTGGCTATTCCTGCCAGCTTAGTGTCATCTGCAGATTTGATGAGATCCCCTTCCCTCATCTAAGTCATTTATGAAGATATTGAAAAGTACTGGGCCTAAGACTTGTGGTACCCCCTGCTTACTTCCCTCCATGTAGATGTAGCACCATTAAAGACTACTCGTTAAGTACAGTTTGTCAGCCAGTTAAAAATCCATCTGATGGTGATGCTGTCTATCCCACTTTTTTCTAGCTTTCCAAGAAGTAGGTTGTGGTCTACTTTGTCAAATGCCTTGCTGAAGTCTAAGTATACTATGTCCACAGCATTTCGCTGGTCTACTAATTTAGTCACTTGGTCAACGAATGAAATAAGATTGGTTTGGCATGATCTGTTTTTAACAAACCCGTGCTGGCTTCTAGTTATTACTTTGTTTTTTTCTAGATGTTCGCAGATCTGTTTTTTGATTATCTTTTCCAGTATCTTCCCGGGTATTGATGTTAGGCTGATTGGTCTGTAGTTTCCCAGGTCTGTTCCCCCCCCCCTTTTTTTTTTTTTGAAGATGGGAACCACACCAAAAGATGAGTCTGTTCCTGGTTTCCATTTGGGATAAGTTGAACAAATTCAATTGGGCGGAGGGGGGCAAAACTGAATCAATCCCCAAGCATTGCAATTATTTTTGTTACAGTGAGAACTTTACCCAAAAGCTCTTTGTATCCCTTTCAAAAATAAACCCAAAGAGCTTCAAATGCTTCGTCTATGAGGGTCCCAAAGGTACAGGGCAGGAGAGGGAGCAATGGGAAAGCATGACACCAAATGAGGTGTCCCCTGCTACTAAATTACCTGGTCAGAAAATCCTGGTAACTCTGGTGTTGCTTTTTCTACAGAGCCCCCAGTGGGGAAGGTGACCCACAAGGTGATTAATGAAAGCCTGGAGGTCCTCACCTGCCAGGCCTTTGGCGTCTACCCCAAGAAGATCCAGGTCAACTGGACGAGGGATGGAGAGGTCTGCAAGGATGAGACCCTCCATAGGAATGTGGCCCCCAACTCGGATGGGACCTATTATGTCTGGCTCAGCATTGAGATCGACCCCAAGGAGAGGGACTGTTTTGGGTGTCACCTGAAGCACGAGGGCTTGCAGGAGCCCCTGGTGTTGACTTTGGAGGAGAAAACAGGTGAGAGACTGAGAGGGTAGAAGTAGGATTTTTGGGGTGTCACCTGGAGCACGAAGGCTTGGCTTGGAAGGAGGATACAGGTGAGAGGCTGAGTGCTTATTACACGTGGAAGTATGCCAGTGGGGACCTGTAGTTGGCCAAGGCCTCCTGGACTACAGGAGCTTTGCACCTGCTGGTGAGCTCTATAGCTGGCCAAGGCCTCCTGGGCCTGGGAATAGGCTGAGCCCTTCAGGTTCGAACCCAACCAAGCAAACACCTTCGAGACATTCCAGTCTCTTAATGTAAAACTTTTATTGAGTACAGCATTTCGGCACACATGAAAGCAAAACCAGCTCTGGCAAACCCCAGCCCAAACTCCTATAGTAAAAGAATATAATTTCCCCTCCCATTCGTGAATAGGTCACCTTGCCCACTTAGGTGTAATTATATTGTTATGAGAAAATGTCTCTGACTTGACCCAGACACCTGGTACATCGTCCTTGATTCTCATGGTCTGCCTTCTTTATCTTTGTAGCCTGCATCCCATTTCCCCATCCTTCCCCCAAGTTCGTTGGCAAGCTAAGAAGCAATAATTGTTGCACCAGCAAAGTGAGCTTCAAGCTTGACATCCAGAGCTTTCCCAACCCCAGAGTATCCGCACATTCTACTTAATGATCCGTGCAATTGCTTAACGATTGCAACTGGGAAAGATGTCATTGAGTAATGCAGTCATGTGAATATCTCATTTAATGACTGCTTCGCTCAATGATTCTGGTTCCAATCATGGTCATAAATCAAGGACTACTGTATATGGAAGTTGTAGACATGACAGAAATGATATGGAATGGAAACAATGTTTTTATCAACACTGCAACAACCCTAACTGAAGCCATTTTGGTCATTTTCGGTTGCCACAGGATTGGGATGGGGGATGAGAGATTTATGTTAGTCTAAACAATATTTTGACCCCGTGGGAACCAAGGTCACTGCTGCCTGGGAATTGGCGGGCTGAGCTCTGTTAAAAAGCCCACCAAAGCATTCTATTGGGGAACGTAGCGGATTACATAGTGCTGGGGTGGGAAGTTCAACTTTGTAACATTGTAACCCTTTGGAGGGAATTTCAGACTTGGTTTTACTTTTGACTGTGCCAATACTTTGTAGCCAATAAACATGTTCTTTAAGGGAGTTCTGTTTTAACTGGTCTCATCTATCGGAACCATGACAGTTTTCCTTTCTGGGGGAATCATCTGATGGGACAAGTTATCCCATGTCATTCAATGTCCTTTTCAGCAGGGGAGGCTGGCCCTTTCTCAGCCCAACAAGGTAGTCCAGAGTAAGAAACCAATGTCATCTCCATCAGCACTACCTTTGTTATAAAACGATAGTGACAAAATCTTGCAATCTAAACGTGCTTCACCTTCCCACTCTTTATCTTCAGGTGAACTAGTGAGGGGCTGGACATCTTTACCTAGACTGATTTCTTGACCCAGACTTTAGTCCCCTCCTCCTTTATCTGACTGCTTGGTTGTGGCTCTTCTTTCTGTCCTCCAAGGCCATTCCCTCTGCCCTCTGCAACCTGCAGGCAGTGCCCCCCACCTGAAGGAAGCCCCTCCCCTCCAAGGCTGCAGAGGTCAGAGGGAATGGCCTCAAAAGGGAGGGGCTTCCTTCAAATGGGGGCACTGCCTGGAGCCCTTTACAGGTTGAGAAATGCTTCCATTGCTTAGCATCTCCGCTTCAGGGAACTCAGCATCTGTCTAACTGGAACCATGTTTCTTCTTTAGCTACAAAGTGGTGGATCGTTGGGGTAATTGTGGTTTTCGTGCTCGTCATAGCTGGGATTGTCCTCCTGATATGTAAGTGAAACAAACGCATCCACTGACACCCACCCCTGTGTCTTTCTGTGTTGACTTTCTGTGATGTGAATGGGAGAAAGTCTCTCTGACAGTTCCACCCACAATCCCCACAAGACCCTTCCCCACAAACAGCATTTTGACCAAGAGTCAGAGAGTGAAGAATAAACTATGAAAACCATTTTTCCAGCTCCTGCAAATCTCTGAACGTTTCACATTCCTCTAGTCTGGGAAGGAGCCTTTTTTGGCCTTAATAGACTTACTTCAGAGGAGCAAATGTCAGGGGCTCCAGAATCAAAAGTAAAGCCCCATAGATGATCTGGGAAGCCCCAGACGATCCATAATCCTCCTCCTGAAGAAGATCCATGGGCCATCTCACCTGGCAAGAGAGAGACCTACAGGGATGCTCTGGTGACACCTGGGGCCCATGGCAGGAGGGGCCCCATGTCCTTTGCCCCTGCTTGCAATCACACCTAGGGACAGACAACAACAGAAGGGAAGGTCCAGGTGTGGGAAGGAGCTGCTGCTTGCTCTGCTCCTACTCGGAGCAAGAGACACGAGAGGGAGGATGAATGTGGGAAGGGTCTGCTCAGTTGAGCTCAACCAAATGCAGATGAACACATCCAAGCAATTCTCTCAGCAGCAGTGAAGAAGTGCTTTGCCATTTCCTTCTTCCAGGATCGGCATTTGGACCTGCTTAGATTTATGTTGTTCTCTTGCCGGTCTCAGGTTCAAGTGCTAAGCCAGTCAGAGTCAGCCTGGCCTTTCAAGATCTGCCAAAATCGCTGTTTTTTTAGAGCTGGCCAGGTTGGGAGAGAGGCTTTGTAATATAAATCAAAACAAATGTGGTGGGAGCTGGATTAAGAACTACCAAGTGTGGAATCTATGGGGAAGACCATCTGTCTTGTACCAATAACGGGATTCCCAGAGATTTAGCGTCATTGCTTAACCCAAGGATGCTTTTTCAGGAGGCAACTGGACTTTCTTGTTTTTTCTTTGAAGACGTTTCGCTTCTCATCCAAGAAGCTTCTTCATCTCTGACTGGATGGTGGGGGATGGAAGTATTTGCAGACAGCTGGTCATTTGCATTCTTTTAGGAGAGTCCTTAGTGCTACCTGGAGGTTTATCTGTGTCACCTGAGTAGTGCAAATGGGTGTGGAGCCTTTTTGGAACTGTTGAAAGGACTGTGTTGTAGACTGGAGATAGATGATGTCATATCCTTCCCCCTCTTGTTGAAAGAAGGCTGTTCAACTTTGACATAGATGGCCTCTTTGACCCTTCTTTCAAACCAGCCATCCTCTCTGTCCAAAATGTGGACTTTGCTGTCTTCAAAAGAATGGCCATTGTCTTTTAAATGCAGATGGACTGCTGAATCTTGTCCTGATGGGTTTGATCTCCTATGTTGTCCCTTGCTTTTATGAAGTGGTTGTTTTGTTTCCCCAATGTACAGATCTGCACATGGCTCACTGCATTGTGCTGCATATACCACGTTGCTCAGTTTGTGTCCGGGTGTTTTATCCTTGGGGTGGACAATCTTCTGCCTTAGTGTATTCTTGGGTTTGAAGTGTGCACGTATGTTGTGTTGGCTGAAGATCCTCCTGAGCTTTTCTGATATTCCTGCAACGTAGGGAATGACTGCGTTGCTTCATTTATTGTTTTCTTCTTGGTCTGTTATGGAGGAGCTACTGCTGGGTCTTTTTTGAGATTTGATGAAGGCCCACCTGGGATAGCCACAAGTTCTGAAGGCTTCCTTCATGTGTTTCAGTTCTTTTTCTTTTCCATCTTTGCTGGTAGGCAGGCCTTCAAGCTCTGTGGTGTAGGGTTCTGATAACTCCCATTTTGTGCTCCGATGGGTGGTGTGAATCAAAATGTAAATATTGATCTGTGCGTGGGGGTTTCCTGTAAATTTCAGTGTTAAGCCTTCTGTCTTTTTTAATGTATACAGCACAGTCCAGGAAGGCTAGACTATTTTCCTTAACATCTTCACGGGTGAATTTGATTTACTTATCTGTCCACTGTGTTGGTATGTTTGGTGAATGCTTCCAATTCCTGTGTTTTGATCTTGACCCAAGAATCGTCCACGTATCTGTATGACAACATCTATCTCCAGTCTACAACACGGTTCTTTTAACACTTCCCAAAAAGTTCCGTACACATTTGCACTACTCAGGTGACCCTGAAGACACAGATAAGCCTCCAGGTAGCACTAAGGACTCTCTAAAAGAAGGCAGATGACCAGCTGTCTGCAAGGAATATAAATCCATCCATTCCCCCCCCACCATCCAGTCAGAGTTGAAGAAGCTTCTTGGATGAGAAGCGAAACGTCTTCAAAGAAAAACAAGAAAGTCCAGTTGCCTCGTGAAAAAGTATCTTTGGGATAACTATCACCTGCATGGCTGAGAATCTCCATAGACATCATTGCTTAAGAGTAATTGATGGTGATTTAATAGAAGGTTTTATTGGCAGCAGCCCAATGGTTGGGCCAGCTTTCAATGGTTTTAGCGGTGGTAGACTGTGATTTCCCATGGAAGCTCTAATAGGAGCAAGGACGTTTTCACTTGACTACTTCTCAATAATACCCAGGCATGTTCCTTTTCATTTCCCTGTGGCCAGCAAGTCTTGACAGCCAACACCATAACAAATAGATGGCAGCACTAATGCATCTTTCTCAAGGTGCTGGGTTATATTCCAGACTTAGAAGTCTTCCAGGTCTTCAGCATGAGTCTTTCACTATCCCAGGCTGGAACTGCTGCTCCAGAAATAAACTGACCATTTTCTCTTTTTACCATCTGTCAGGCAGGAGTAAGAGATGCTGGAAAAAGTTCCATCGGAAAGCAAAGCCTTCACTTGATGATTTTCTGTTAGAAATACATATTTCTTCCCCTCCTTCTGGCACAGAAGACGAGAGGCTATTAGAATCGACACCCCAATCCGAAATTACATTAGATGTGAGTCTGACTGTGGCTGAAGTCCATGTGAGATGCAAAACTCCAGTCTTGGGAAATACCCAAGAGCCAAGACTATTAAAGTGTTTGGTGGGGGAACATTCATCCTCAAAGTTTTCTGTGGGCTGCTTTGGGCTCCTCTGGGGCTCAGCCCCTCCTGCTGGAGACCCTGTGATTGGCTGCTCTGTGGGAAGATCCAGCCCATCTCAGTCTCTCATACTCATCAGCTCTAAGGGAGGAGAATGAGACGGGGAAGGAGCCAGGAACAGGCACTGGGGTCACCCTGGGGAAATGGGGGATTTCTGTCCAAGAAGGACTGGAAGGGAGGGAGAGAAGGAATGGGAAGATGGAAAAACAAAGGGTGGGGGGGGGGGCAGGAATCCATGAAAAAGCTCCCTGGAGATGATGAGCTGTAGGGATAAACTCCATGAGATGAGCAAGATAGATAGATAGATAGATAGATAGATTAGATAGATAGATAGATAGATAGATAGATAGATAGATAGATAGATAGATAGATAGATAGATAGATAGATAGATAGATAGATAGATAGATAGATAGATAGATAGATAGATAGATAGATAGATAGATAGATAGATAGATGATAGATAGATCTATCTAACCCTAACCCTAACACCCTAACCCCCAACCCTAACCCTAACCCTAACCCTATAGATAGATAGATAGATAGATAGATAGATAGATAGATAGATGGATGGATGGATGGATGGATGGATGGATGGAAGGAAGGAAGGAAGGAAGGAAGGAAGGAAGGAAGGAAGGAAGGAAGGAAGGAACCTTGGGGGAGAAATGGATGGATGGATGGATGGTTGGATGGGCGAACATTTATGGATAGATAGAAAAAGATATAGATTAGATAGATGGATGGATGGATGGATGGATGGATAGATAGAAATAGCTATAGAAATAGCTATTCCTTTATGGATAGATAGAAATAGCTATAGATTAGATAGATAGATAGATAGATAGATAGATAGATAGATAGATAGATAGATAGATAGATAGATAGATAGATAGATAGATAGATAGATAGATAGATAGATAGATAGATAGATACATAGATACATAGATACATAGATACATAGATACATAGATAGATAGATAGATAGATATAGATAGATAGATATAGATAGGTAGAGGAAGGAAGGAAGGAAGGAAGAAACAAAGGAAGAAAGGAAGGAAGGAAGAAGGAATCTTGGGGGAGAAATGAGAACTGCCACATACTCACATACACTTGCCCTCATACCTGTCAGGATTGTGGTGGGGATAAGAGAGCTAATAACCCTTGAGCAGAGGATTGGACTAGAAGATCTCCAAGATTCCTTCCAGCCCTATGATTCTAAGTGGAGGAGGGGGGAAAAAGCATTGCTGGCACGAACTGTGGTTGTGATGTCTTCGTTTTCTCTCTTTGCAGGACAGGGCATCGGATGGAGAGTGGAGTTCCCCAAGAGCTCTTGAAGATTCTGTGTCAACCTTGCGCAGGAGAGAAGGGAAGCAGCAGCTTCGCAGAAGGTTGATGTTATGGGGAGCAACAGAGTCAGAAGAAAGGAGTCAATCGTGGCCAAAAGCACAGAAAAGGATTGTGAGTTATTCTGAAACACCCAGAGTTACTTGGCGCAGCTTCGAAGAGGAAGAGGACTACTAACTCAAGCAGCCTCAGCGGTCCTGGCTGCCACCACCAGGGAGGCTCTGCCATCAGCACCAGGGCATTTCCCCTTCACTTACATCTTGGGAAGAGCATCATCAGAAGCAGCAACAAGATAACAAGGATGGTCCCCACTGGAACTAGCCATTCTCCGGCCAAAGGAGGAGAAACACGTTTCTGGTTAGATTGGAGGCTGCTCTCCAGGGATTCTTGCACAGCTGCTGAGTCCCCTGATATAGAAGGTGCTGCGCAGAGGAAGCCTCTTCCCCACTTGCTGGGCCCTCCGTGCTGGGCCTCCATTGGGAGGACATTCTGCCCCTCCCAGGTCCATCCTTTCTTCAGATAAAATGAATTATTTTGGTTGATAAAAAATCATGAGTGACAATCCTTGGAACTTCTCCTGGTGCATAACAAGTTAAAAAAAAAAAAAAAAAACAGTGCTTCCGCTTCATTTTTTTTCTCAAAGACTATCCTAGGGGTAGGCAACCTTGGCTCTTTTATGACTTGTGGACTTCAACTCCCAGAATTCCTGAGCCAGCCATGCTGAGGGAAAAGGGAGAGGTTTCCAAGCTGAGCCATGCTGGCTCAGGAATTCTGGGAGTTGAAGTCCACGAGTCATAAAAGAGCCAAGGTTGCCTACCCCTGAGCTAAACCCAACATTGGGTCCTTCAGTGGCATCCTAGGACAGGGGTAGGCAACCTTGGCTCTTTTATGACTTGTGGACTTCAACTCCCAGAATTCCTGAGCCAGCCACGCTGAGGGGAAAGGGAGAGGTTTCCAAGCTGAGCCATGCTGGCTCAGGAATTCTGGGAGTTGAAGTCCACGAGTCATAAAAGAGCCAAGGTTGCCTACCCCTGGACTATCCACTTGCTCTCAAGGTCTATTTTCTCCTCCCCTGATCAAAACCTACTTTCTACTCCTCCTACCCTCTAACCCTGCAAATGCAGGATGTTGTTTGCTCTGCACCTCAAGAGCTGGGATGGAGCAGCTGAGCCGTCTTTTTTTCAGTCTTTCCAGCAGGGTGAAAATTCCCCTTGCATCTGCTCCAACCTCTCCATATCTCACCAGCTTTCTCATTCCAGGTTATTTTGTTCTTTTTTTTTAGGCCATCTTAGTGTCTCTGTTCTAAAATAAGTTCACTGAGATCCATCAAGATTCCTTCTTCCTTCCAGAAGGCAGAAAGCAGTCCTTCTAGTGTTTCATAGGCCATAGAATAATAATGAGGATTGGAAGGGACCTTGAAGGTCTTCTAGTCCAACCCCCTGCCCGTGGCAGGAGAACCTATACCATTCGGGACTTTCTTTGGGCTAGATGGGATGGATCAATGCGATCATACAAAGAATAACGGAATAACAGAACAGAATAACAGAGTTGGAAGGGACCCTGGAGGTCCTCCACTCGAATCCCCCCACCCACGAAGGAGACCCTATACCATTTCTGACAAATAGCTGTCCAAACTCTTCTTAAAACCTCCAGTGATGGAGCACCCACAACTTCTGGAAGCAAGCCGTTCCAGAAGGCTTAATTGTTAATTTTTTTCATGGTCAGGAAGCTTCTTCTTAATTCTAAGTTGCTTCTCTCCTTGATTAGTTTCCATTCATTGCTTCGTGTTCTGTCTTCAGGTACTTTGGAGAATAGCTTGACCCCCTCTTGTTTGTAGTAGCCCCTCAAATATTGGAACACTAGTATCATGTCACCCCAGTCCTTTTCACTAGACTAGATGTACCCAAGTCCTGCAATCATTCCTCACGTTTTAGCCTCCAGCCCCTTTATCATCTTTGTTGCTCTTCTCTACACTCTTTCTAGAGTCTCAACATCTTTTTTATATTGTGGCGACCAAAACTGGATGCAGTATTCCAAGTGTGGCCTTACCAAGGCATTGTAAAGTGGTACTCACATTTCACATGATCTTGATTCTATCTCTCTGTTAATACAGCCTAGGACTGTGTTGGCTTTTTTGGTAGCTGCAGCACATGGCTGGCTCATATTTAAGGGACTGTCCACTAGGACTCCGAGATCCCTCTCACAGTTACTGCTATTGAGCCAGGTCCCACCTATACTATACCTGTGCATTTGGTTTTGCTTGCCTAAGGGTGAAACCTTAATTTTCTCACCACAGAATTTCATTTTGTCAGATAGGCTCAGTGTTCAAATCTGTCGAGATCCTTCTGGTTCTTGAGCCTATCTTCTGGGGTGCTAGCTATTCCGGCCATCTTGGTGTCATCTGCAAATCTGATGAGTTCCCCATCTATCCCCTCGTCCAAATCATTGATGAAGATGTTGAAGAGCACTGGGCCCAGAACAGAGCCTTGGGGCACCCCACTACACACTTCCCTCCATGTAGATGCAGTTCCATTGAGGACCAATGCTGAGTACTGCCAGTCAGCCAGCTATGACTCCATCTGGTGGTGATGCTGTCTAACCCACATTTTTCTATCTTAAGACTCTAAAAGTCTTTGTCTCTAAACAAGGAAAAAAAACATGCCTCAAACAATCCTTCCATCCTTAAA